>JASANE010028505.1:0-64421 GCA_030248225.1 Trileptium ribeirensis
CAAATTGATTGCAGTAAGTACTGAAAAATTGGCCACGAACCACATGTTGGGGTCCTGAGTGTCAACTCTATAAAAATGCAGGGTATAACAAGTCAGTTACTATACAAAATGCTAATCACGTCAAATTGATTGCAGTAAGTACTGAAAAATTGGCCACGAAACACATGTTGGGGTCTTGAGCGTCAACTCTATAAAAATGCAGGGTATAACAAGTCAGTTACTATACAAAATGCTAATCACGTCAAATTGATTGCAGTAAGTACTGAAAAATTGGCCACGAAACACATGTTGGGGTCTTGAGCGTCAACTCTATAAAAATGCAGGGTATAACAAGTCAGTTACTATACAAAATGCTAATCATGTCAAATTGATTGCAGTAAGTACTGAAAAATTGGCCACGAACCACATGTTGGGGTCCTGAGTGTCAACTCTATAAAAATGCAGGGTATAACAAGTCAGTTACTATACAAAATGCTAATCATGTCAAATTGATTGCAGTAAGTACTGAAAAATTGGCCACGAACCACATGTTGGGGTCAACTGATCTGTCAATGATTCCTCTATAAAAATGCAGGGTATAACAAGTCAGTTACTATACAAAATGCTAATCACGTCAAATTGATTGCAGTAAGTACTGAAAAATTGGCCACGAAACACATGTTGGGGTCTTGAGCGTCAACTGGCCCCCGCCACGCGTGCGGCGCTATAAAAATGCAGGGTATAACAAGTCAGTTGCTATACAAAATGCTAATCATGTCAAATTGATTGCAGTAAGTACTGAAAAATTGGCCACGAACCACATGTTGGGGTCCTGAGTGTCAACTCTATAAAAATGCAGGGTATAACAAGTCAGTTACTATACAAAATGCTAATCACGTCAAATTGATTGCAGTAAGTACTGAAAAATTGGCCACGAAACACATGTTGGGGTCTTGAGCGTCAACTCTATAAAAATGCAGGGTATAACAAGTCAGTTACTATACAAAATGCTAATCATGTCAAATTGATTGCAGTAAGTACTGAAAAATTGGCCACGAAACACATGTTGGGGTCTTGAGCGTCAACTCTATAAAAATGCAGGGTATAACAAGTCAGTTACTATACAAAATGCTAATCATGTCAAATTGATTGCAGTAAGTACTGAAAAATTGGCCACGAAACACATGTTGGGGTCTTGAGCGAAAACTCTATAAAAATGCAGGGTATACAAGTCAGTTGCTATACAAAATGCAAATCATGTCAAATTGTAACACCCAGATTTAGCGATTTATACCATAAAAATGTATGACAAATAAGTCCTATTACAACCAAAACGTTAGACGTACAAATTACAAAATTTGAACGTTTTCCTTAAATCATAAACCTATGAGTTAAAATAAAACATAAAACACGACCTTATAGTAGGTTATCAATCTCGGGGATTTGCCAATAAGAGTTGTCCGGATGTCGCGAAACAAAGATAAGGTCCTATTATAATCAAAATGTCACACGTACAAATTGTGAGTCATAAACCTATCAGTTGAGTCAGCTTCAGCATAAAACCCGACCTTATCGTAGGTTGTCAATCTCGGAGATTTGCCAATAAAGAGTTGTCCGGATGTGGTGAAACACAGATAAAGTCCTATTATAATAAAACTGTTAGACGTACAAATTAAAAAAATTGAAAATTTCCCTTGAATCATAAACCTATGAGTTTAGTCAGCTTTGGCATAAAATGCGACCTTATCGTAGGTTGTCAATCTCGGGTATATGCCCATAAAGTTGCACGGATGTGGCGAAGCAAAAATAAAGCATAAAAACAGTGAATGTTTAATGGTGGCAATTAGGAAAATCCCTACATTATGGTCTCAAATGTCAGCCGCAAAATAATAAACAGTGGGTATGGCACACTTATAAGGTTCTGAGTGAAACCATATTTCTGACATGCAATACCGCGATAGCTGAAAAAGCTATGGTATTTACAGAAAAACAACAAATTCTACATTGCTATTGGTCTGCGGTGAAAAATTGGCGAGATGCCGGATTACAATTCATCTGCGTATAATTTTTAAAACAATACCAGGAGTGAAAGTTTTATCTACTGACAATATTCCAACCGAAATCATTTATTTACGCTAGACTCAATTCATATTTCGCCATTTTTGATCGAATACGATGAATAATTTCACTGATTTAAAATCCAAACAACAAGAATCAAAACTGTTTAAAAAACCGGTGCAAGTTGCTACGGAAAATTTGCTAGCAATAGCAATGTTTTTAACAAAAAACGCTTTGGTTAGTAACACATAAAAATATAACACCCAGCGAGACAGTACACCATGATTAAACAAAATGTGAGTAAACGCCCCTTTCCAATGATATATATTATCTGCACAAAAAAACACAAAAACGCACATTGACACTAGTTTGCGCGCATTCATACTGTTTTATGTTAGGTGTAGGTGCCAATAAAAAATTGTTTCCGAAACTAACCGTTATAAAGAGATCCTCCTTCAGCGTATTCCATAACAAGGCGGCACATTTGGTCCGATGACGACTCGGTATTCTAAAAATAACCCAACAAGATATTATTCATTACTATTGCCCAACTACTGTTTATAACAATGCAGCCGAAGTAAGTAAACAACGGTGAAAAGACCCTGGAGATTTAAGACTATAAAATTTTACGTTTCGTTTCATCTGAAATTATTATGTCTTAAAAAACAGGGGTGTCCTATATTTATTTGACAAGAAGTGATCCCAGCTAGCTGCTTTAAATAAAAGGAGTGAATTACTGGTATTTTGACATCTGCCAGGACATTGTAACTTAATTAAACCAAATTAAAAAAAGTCTCCCAGCCGCAAAGGCAATTAAAATAGACTCTCTCATAACATGTGTGCAGTGAAATAATAAAAATGTTGTATAGAGTCAGCTGAAGTCTTTAATAAATTCTGCACTGCATTCAATTATGGTAGATTTATTCGAGTTTGAAGAAGTCCAAGTAGATTTGTTTCTACTATACTAGCTTTTGTACAAAATCGATTTGTTTTTACCTAAGTCGAATAGCACATGGCCGTTATAAACAAATCGAACAAAATTAAATCTAATTGGGGGTAGAACTGATTTTAGTAGCGAGCAGAATAAACTCTGTTAAATATAAACAATGTTGATTCAATTCTATTTAAGTCAAACTTGGCGCAAAATAAGTTGATGTAGAAATGATTCTACTCGAATCGTTTCAAAAATTTTTGGTTTGAATCTACCCGATCTGGTTCCCACAGATTTAATCCTATCGATGTTATTCCACCAAAAATATTGATAGAACAAAATATATATATGGTTTAGATTCGGTTCTCGCATTCTTTTCCACCATCTCTGTGACACATCCTAAAGCAGTTGCAGCATAAATGCACAAAAACTTAGCTTACCGAAAATTGTGTGCATGCACCATACAACTTGACAATGTTTGGGTGATCCACGCGGGCCAGTTGCTCCAACTGAAATATGTATATAGTATGTAAATAATAGATATATCATTGATGCCCTTCAGGGGGTACATAGAACCTCCCTCTTAAGCCATATTTGCCCTCCCTAAGCTGAAGCATCGCAAACTTCAAGGAAAATTTTACAAATTATTAGCAAAATGACAAAAAAATTTAAGGGAAAATAAGAGTAAATTATGAGGAAAGTGTGGGAAGCCTGAGTAACATTTTGGTCACCCCAATCCCGACAGAGGACTACATCTCCCGTAGTCAAGATTAGCTGCCCCTCTAAGTCGCAGATAATAATTATGCATATCAACAAATAGTTAGACTATGCAAAAATATGCACAAAAATAGCGTACTAAATTAAAGATGTTTTCACACGTTCAAATTTTTAGCTCAAAATTTGACGGTAACTTCTAAATAAATTGCAATATTTCAAAATTTGAGAGCAAAATTTGAGCTCAAACTTTTTAGATAATACATCTCGTCGATAATTGCCTACATGAATATCCTTCAAATTATTGAACAGTGTTCACACGTTCAAATTTACCAAAAATGTAAAAAAGATGCTTTCAAATTTTGATCAAAATTTGAGCGTGTGAACACACATTCAGACTATAAACAATAAACTACTGCTACTAATATAGTTTTTTCAGGTATGAAATTATAAATTATCTTTTACAAATCGTGTTTCCTATTTCTTTATTGAAAAGACACGCAAAAATAATTTGCTCGTCAGTTGAAAAACGTTTTTATGCGCCGCGTTTACTGTGACAAGAATTGGAGAAACTAAACACTATAAGCGACAAAGTTTTTAGAGCTTACGCCAGCTGCACATATGTCAAACGACATTTTTAATACGTACTGAACGTAGTGGGTTAAACAAGCGAAATGAAGAATTTGTTTACTAGCCGGATAGTGGTGAATTTTTACTATGACCATTATCGTTTTTAGGTTGACACGTATCATCTAACCTTGGCTGGGTGGATTCATTCGCGCGATAACTCGTTTGAAAGCTTCAAAATTTCATTCGCGCCAACATCTTTCCCCGAAAAGCGGGCCTATGGGATTCGGGTCGGGTCTCGAAGAGGCCCGATAAATCATGTTTATTCATTGTATCTCGACAATGAGTATAGATATTCGAGTCATGTTGGCCTTATTTTGTAGAGCAGCTCTTGTACCATAAAGCCGAACATCTGTGCTCCTATTGTCTTTATGCTGCAGAGTTGGGTCAAAACGGGTTTAAAAAGGCCATTTGCGACCCAAAATACACGAAAAAGACAATATCTTTGTAACTGCTCGAGCTATATGACATTTTGTAGAGCAATTCACCCTCTGTACATGATGTTCAGATAGCCATTTTCATTATTTCCGTTGAAGGATTCGCTCAAAAGAGGTTCTTGATTGGTCCTATGGCACTCAAAATACACGAAACCACAATATCTCCGTAACTGCGCGAGTTATTTTAGGTGTTGGTCTCACCTTGTAGAGTAATTTAGTTTTATGTGCTTGCACGTTATGAGTCCATAATCGCATGTACCTCCACAACTATTTGAACAGCTTGGCTGATATTCGGGTCATTTTGTAAGTTAGAATATAGCTGTGTACATCACGACAAATAACATATTCAATATTAAAAATTCACCACCTTGGCGATAAGACAACCTACAGGCAGAAATATTGCGGAAATTAAACACATTCATCACAGCGCGACTAAGACTACTAAGTCTCAATAACTGTCTTGAGATTATGAATTCAGTTTCCTGATCCTCTTCAGGGCGCTGGGGAATTAATGATACAACAGCAAAGTGGCGATGGTTTTCGACATAATACAGACTATGGAATCCTTACCCCAACATCCAATGGCAAAAAGACTGAAACATTCGACGCCTTCAAATCACGAATTTTAAAAGTCATCTTTCTTACTTTAGACCCTTAGCGCTTGCCGATTGTGATGCGATTTACGCAAATACCACTGCGTTTATCGTGGTTAGAAAAGCTGCAGACAAGACATATTCCAGTCGCTACCATAATATTAACATCATATTTTAGTAAGCACGTTTAATATTATTTTAGCTAAGCACGTTGCTATTTTGCTGTCGGAATTGAGCACTTTAGCTCATTAAACCGTTGCAGACACGCAACCATATACTTAATGTAAAAACATATAGACTAATCATCATACTCTTACAAGCAAACAACCACTAAAAAATCAACAATTTAAAAACAAAAGCTTTTCTCACAGCTAAAGACCGAGTTCTCTAAAAACGAGAGTGGTTATCTACATTTTCGATCCGATGTCTGTGTTTCAGGGAAGCATTTATATAACCAAGAGTGTATAAAGGAAGAGTATATATGAAGCTCCCTGCACTTTAATGCTAGCCCGTGTGTGATGATACGGGCGTTTTTGGCTCTACCTCTTATTTCTGAGGGAGGTGGTAATGCACTGAAACGCTATATTTCGTCGGAGTCTGAGTAGCACGGAACCATCTCAGTTCAATCGAACCCCCTCAAAACTTAGTGGGGGTCGGAGCTACTCCTATAAAACCAGGGGTTAGAGGAAATAACGTTTGTGTCAAGAAACACGGGCTAACATTAGAGCTCAGGGAACCGTGATATATACTCTTTCCTTATGCACTCTTGATATATAACTCATACACGTCTTGAACCAAGTAAACGTTTTCAATGAGAAATTATTGCCTTAGCGCAAATAGACATATGTGCAAAATATTTATTGAATAAAACTATATACGTGTCAAATATAACCCTGCACATATGCATCAACTCTGCGACATCAAAGAAAACAGACAGAGAAGAACAAAATAAATTAGCATAGTTTCTTAGTAATATAAACTTACTAAAATTATTCAAAATTTTAGGCACAACATCCATCTTTAAAACGTTATAAATCTTATTTAGAGTTTTAGAATATGCGAAAAAGATGTCAGTAGAAAGAAGACACATATTGACATTATTTCAGTATGTAATTACTGAAAATATATATTTGAATTTAAACACTCAATCACGCTACACATGTAATATTGTTAATAATATATATATATTAAAACCGAGATATTCAATAGCATTAGTTTGACATTCTTTGTAATCTGAAGACACGTTTCACAGCATGACGAAGTTACCACATGTACTACACAATTTTGGTTTTTTATTGGATTTGCTAAAAACTGACTATACATAAACACTATCTCACCTCGCGTTCGAAAGCAGAAATTTCCTTCGCGCTCGCAATCATTTTCACCGCAACGGCTTTGTCCTTCCACTTGGCTTTTTGAACAACTCCATAAGCGCCACGCCCAAGCACCTACAAACAATATGTCATTTAACGCAGTACAAAATGTTACACGGCGAACTAGGTCAATGAAAGGGAATTCTGTGCCCACGTTTGTTTGGAAAATCACGGGTACAATTTTCGGCATCCTCCAAAGTCGCTGCCACTTTAGTATCATGTAACAATGAGAAACACGATCATCCGGAATCGTAACTGCTAATTTAAAAAGGAGCAGCAACCTGGTGTTATCAATCTATAAATGGTCAATATAAATAGAATAAATAAGGGTCGTGTGAGTTTAAAATGCACTGATAATCCAAAAATCACCCTTAATGAAATTACTCGCACGAAACTGTGAAGTGTCTAAAAGAGAGCTTAAAAAATTTTTTAGGAAATTTGATTGTAGATTGATACGACTTATGTCAAGTTTTGGTGGACCGACGTATAACGAAAATTTCTTCCAGTAAGCATGCATCACTGCGTGAACTATATTACACGGATTGAACACGCCACGCCTTAGCACAGACTAGGCAATTTCACTCTGTTTCACCACGCGCCGGGTGTGTACCAATACATAATGTGATTATTCGTATTATGAACGTATTGCTCGTATTGGAATTCAGTCGATACGAATTAGACCTCTACGGGAGGACTTAATTTTTGTCTACAAGCTTTTGGATGGTCATTTCGATTATGATTGTTTTAATTTGTCGTTGAGAGGGCATCGCTTTAAACTACGGTGCAACTCAAATGCGCGTTTGGACTGCAAACAAAAGTTCTTTGCTAGTCGGGCAGTGCGACATTGGAACAGTTTTCCAGGGCTCAAAGAGGATTCTCATAGTCTAGTTGTATTTAAGCAAAAGCTTCATAACTAACAGTCGCTGCAATGTCCATAGCTGCTATCTCGCGTTCGCCTTTTTCCATCTACAGGCGACTGTTCACGACCGCTACAAGCCGATTTCCTATTGGCTACAAACCTATTCCTACGATTTTGGACGTGGCGATGAGAGCGCGGGAACTGGCAGCAACTGACAGGAAATGAGGTGTCCATAGCTGCTATCTCGCGTTCGCCTTTTTCCATCTACAGGCGACTGTTCACGACCGCTACAAGCCGATTTCCTATTGGCTACAAACCTATTCCTACGATTTTGGACGTGGCGATGCGAGCGCGGGAACTGGCAGCAACTGACAGGAAATGAGGTGTCCATAGCTGCTATCTCGCGTTCGCCTTTTTCCATCTACAGGCGACTGTTCACGACCGCTACAAGCCGATTTCCTATTGGCTACAAACCTATTCCTACGATTTTGGACGTGGCGATGCGAGCGCGGAAACTGGCAGCAACTGACAGGAAATGAGAACCCGGTAAGAATACTACATACCGTTGTTTTATATGTTTTTCAGTCTTGAAAAAATTTTTTATTATAACAAAAATGGTTCAAGTTTTAGCTTCCGCTGAGCTACAGCTGAAATAATTTGTGGAAATGTTCCACATATTTAACAATTACCTACTTAAAGCAATATGTGTTTTCTGAACAGGAATTAGTTCAAGACTAAGTAACAAACAATCAAGTAAAACTGCTCTGTGGCGCACACCTCCATCATTTTAAGATCTTCTAATGAAATCTCAGTGAACGAGGGCGACCGTCGAACTTCGTTGACGTTTGTCGGTACATCTGAAGAACTCCCAGTCAGCACCATCGTTCCCATTACAAGAGCAAAATATTGCACAAAAACACTGAAAATAGTGACGCAATCTGAGGAATCGTTTCGGTCTTGAAGCGGTCAGAGTCAGACCGATATATTTTAAAGGCTATACGGACATCATAGTCCGCGTACATCACTAACCGTAAGATATGATTTTAAAAGGTAGTTTATTTTGAATGAAAGCTAAATGTTTCGCTAAGAAAGTCACTTTAGCGTTGTAGTTAATTATTAGGTAGACAATATAAAAAAGCATGAGCAATAGTTAGATTTATGACAACTAATGATGGGCAGGAATATGGCTTAGCATATCCGGATTTCCGGCTAAAATTATGGGATAGATCAGGATAGCCGACATGGGCAACAACAAAAATACCTAAAGCTAAAACTTGTATTTAAGCTTCAAAAACATAACGGGTGTTCAGAGTTGGTTGTTGTTTATTACATTATGACAAATGGTTGCTGCTCACTAACTAGTGCCTTTCCAAAACTTCTTAATACATTTCACTATCGTAACCCCAGCGTCAGCTAGAGCATTTGAATCGCGTGTGGCTATTTTCCAGCTGAGGATACTATTTTTTAATGGACGAGTCTACGGTTGGACTAAATTCGTTGAAGAAAACAGCAGTATTATAAATTTTTATAAGAGGGTTAGTGATACGCGTCGTTCGAAACGAGTGGTGTTTCCACTGATAGCGCCAAGGTGAACGACCGTGAAAATTTCTGTTTTCGGCTATTGCTGTACGTTGAACAGAATATAATCATGCTTCAGTTTTTTGGTTAAGTATTGAGTGTAACGCATTAAAAATATATTATATATTATATGTTTTTCTGCATTCGTAATACGATGGTGTGGCTATTTTGGATTCCAGCATGAATATTTAACGCTTTCTCAGTAGTTTTTATTATGTTTAATGGCCGACTAACTCGGTTTACATCATGCAGCCTGATTCTATTTATTTATATAGGGTGAAGAAAATGTATAACTGCCTATATATATATGTTTTTTCAGTAGGTTGGATGTAGTGGGGCGACTATTTAGAACCCAACTAATTCAACTATACATGAAACCCCACTAGCTCCGCTTCACCATGGCTTGCTAGCTCTTGGTACTAATGGGCATCCTGGCCATTAGACCTCAGGTCCACCATATCGCACAAATCATCAATATATACGTTCTTCTGTGATGCTAGGTTAGAAGAAACAAAGGAAAAGTTTGTGAAGTACAACGTGGACCCGACTATAGCCCATTATGTTTTAGTCTGTGGAAATACTTCGGCGCCAATTCAAATCTAGAAGGAAATATGTATATCTATTTATGTGGAGAAACAAAATTTGGTTCGAATTTTTTGGTCAGTTTTAAATTTTTTAATCGCTTGCGATATCGGCATCGGTATTTTCGATATTTCAAAACGCCGATATCGATATTGCGAATATCGGCCGATACCAAAATGGATCAAGCCCTAACACAGCTCTATTTTATGATGTATATGTATTATAAGTAAGTGAGGTATAAATAAATAAAGATTTTTGTTTTAATGGGATACTGTTGCACCAACACATAAGCTTGCGCTAAATCGACAATTAATCCAATATTACACTGTATACCTATATTTAAATTATAGGACACAATTGAACTGTTTGACCGAACCCTGCAGCGCAGATAATGACAATAGCAGCACGTCATTTACAGGAATATATAATACATGAGTCTAATTTCACAAATTTTGCTGAAAAAGTGGTGGAAATATTGTTATTTCGGCTCTCAAAGGTCCATTTTAAAATGCTACAGTTTTACATCGCTCTGTTTGCTCGACAATATGGGCCTATTTGTGATCACACATCTGCACCACTTATCGACATACAATCAATGGCATGTTTTATCACGTTTATTTCCAACACGAGACAGGTCAATTCAGCCCGTCTTTCGGCACGAAAAGATATTAAGCTTTCGAATGAGCCATAGCACAAGTTAATCCACTCAGCCTAACCAGAGTTAAGCGCGTCAACCGGAAACACCTCAGAAGCGTATCAAAATTTAGCAGTTTGGCCATCTTCTCTGCGCTTGTTTCACTCATTAAAATTAGACTTAGTTAACAGAATTTGACCCAAATAGGTTCCGGCAAAAAATTTCTGCAATTCCATAACGCAAAATTTTGTAAAATAATAAGTTGCACAGGACCGTAAAACGAACAGCTAAAAGCAAAAATGCACACAAAAATATACAAGTCCAGTTTAGGCGATATTTATTCGAAACCCTGAGAACGAGAGAAAAAAGTAAACGAATTCAACAATAATTTCTAATTAATCTATAACAGTTTAACAACTAAAGTTAAGTCTCGAGTATTTGGATAAGTAGAAATAAGTGTATTTTTCATGGCCAACATCAGGATTATATGATATGACGGTAATATACGCATATGAAGTGCTACCAAGATAGAAAATTTTCAAATTGCATGCTTGTAAGCGTTACTGCTAAAAAGCACATCATCGCGTGTGAAATTTTGTAAGATTGTAATATGAAGGAATGTGGTGCGTAACTACTGTAGTTACCTGTGTTGTGGGATTAGATAAAAGGAGTTTAAACAGTAACGAGACAAGAAATACTAATAAAGGCTGTAACCAGTGAAAAATATATGCCTGTGGCATTAAGCTAGATAATTTTGTAGCCCATTTGAAGCTCTATATAGCTGTGCATAACACGCTGTGACGGTTATCACCTATGCCCTACTAGGATTGTGTCTGAAGGAAAGCAAAAGTAAGTGGTCGTCGCCTGTATCTAGAGTGCAGTCTGTAGAAACTCTAAGGCAACTTTCTTTAGCAGTCACCGCGCGGGTGTGGTTATGCGCCATTCCTATGCCACGAAGTCACTGGACCGGTCACTTTACCGCATACATCATCCATAAAAGCTGCGCACGAAGCTACGAAGACATGTGTACCATTTTTAAAGTCTTTGGTGAGTACGGAAGAGATCGAACTCAAACCCAGCTACTTCCCGCACTCCGACCGCGAAATCCCAAGTTCATGTGACACTGGGCCAGTCACTTTACTCCATACGCCATCCATAAATGCTGAGCACCAAGCTATGAACACATGTGTACCATTTGGTAAGCGCGACCACCACGGCAGTGGTTTCTATTGGTTTTAAAATGGATCACGAAAAAGCCAAGTTAAATTGTTATATATGATCTGTGTCATACATCCCTAAGTGTTTGGTGTCAAAACCCGTTGGAATAATCTCCAGTATCTAACTATGTTCATTTTGCTGTTCACACAGCGTGATTTGAAATAACGTTTGAATAGACTTTCTTCGAGAAACGTCCACAAGTAAAGATGCACTTTCTTTAAGCACCCTTTTTTCGATGTACTCTATACGTACTCGTCTTTAGACCTGACGGCGCTGTGCCATACATTCTTACAAAACGTCCGAGTCATCGCAGACACGTTGAAGTTAAGTTTTAGGTGATGCTATATCGCCATGACGTCATGTATTAGCAGCAGATACGCAATTTTTCATGCGGGTTAGTGGTATATAGGTGCTTGAAGACAAAACTGTGCTCTCGAAATTGAAGGGGTGGGGGACTGGCATCTTTCGGTTATCCCTGGTTCAGAACAGGTGTCCCCTGGTTCATGCCCTTGTCAAAATTTTGAGCTCCCCCGGTTCATCGTCTCTTGGAAAATTTTTTTTTTGTTTCAAATCGACCCAAAGTACAAAAAAATTTTATCAAAATGTGTAGTAAAATTCCGTTCTGAAGCCAAAAATTTCACAAATTTTGTCAAAATTTGCTTCAAAATAGCTTTTCTCTCCAACAAAAGTGCTTCGGCAGTGTTTCTGACACGATTCTTAACGTTTTTTCTCTTGGCAAAATGCCCCCTGGCAAAATCGGGCGCCCAACGGTTCGGAACCAGGGGGGCAACCTGGCAAAGTTTTCAGTGAAAGGAGAGCCCAGCAAAAAATTTCAAAAGCAGCCGCTGAAAAGCTGGGCTGGGGTGAGATTCGAAGCCATGACATCCCGCTTTTGGATGCGCAGGCAGGCGCTCTATCGACTGATCTATCCTTGCTTGACTACATAACTATTACAAAGTCGTTATATTCGACATCCCTTGGTCTTCCATTAAAGCCTACACATTGGCCTTATTTTTTATATAATCATGAATTTCGTATATATATTTAATGTCACAATCGAATTAGCGATTAGCAGCACTTAAGCTGTTAGCCGTTACGCCAAACATATGGGATAAAAAATAGGGGCGTATGTATAATACTGGGTTCGACAAGGCAGCAGTAGAATTTCATCTTCCCATACAACCTTCATGCTATATATTTTTCATTTAAGCCTAGCGGTAGGAGCTTGACGACTAACGGATTTAAAAACGGCCGGCTGTTAAGTTCGGTAGGGGTGCGATTCGAACCCAAGACCTCAAGCTCTTGAATCAGCAAGCAGGCGCTTACAGACTGAGCTATCTCTGCCCGACGTCGCAAATATTATAAAGCTGTTATGTTCGACATGTAGTGTGGGAGAGTTGTGCCACGAGCTAACCCCTGGTACAGGGGATACTGCAGCTATCGACGCTCGTGGTTCGTCTCCGAAAAATGTAAGTGCTGAGAAGCGGAGCTCGGCGTGGTTTCGTCGATGAATCGTATTTTCGGTACCCTAGGGTCTTACCTATGCACCCTTGTTTCCTACCGTTAATGGCCATTTGAAACACACGGGCAATTGACACGTTTATTCAAAATATTAGAAATTATGATTCGACAGCCAAGCTCTGATAACAGTGTTCTGATTCGATATAGTAAACATTACCACGCCTTTCGAGTTACACGGATAATTTCTGGTAAGGAGATAAGTAAACTGGTTGTCTTTAGATATCGTGCACGTAATGCAGCGCCAATGATCATACAGCTCCATCTATAGCAACCAACACCAACAATAAAGCTTCCTTGTTGAATTAGTGTGTTTAGATCAAGCTCCAGAAACTAAGGCGAAATCAAAGCGTTAATCATCAAAAAGCATTAAAATAGCAATAATACTATTATGAATTGTAATAATATCAATTATTTATCAATCAATTATGACTGTGGGAATGTCATGACGCGCCTAACCCCCGCTGATAGAACAAGTGGCTAACGATACTCGCGTTCGTCGCTGAAGACTGTGGGTAAGCGTCAGGAAGTAGAACCCGACTTCACTTCGTAAGGTTTAGCAAAGCTTTCAACACAACTCCATTTTTCAATATGCCCTTTAGACCCGGCTGCATTTATTACCATCGGCATAAAACACAACTGAAATCATTATACTTCAGTAAGTATTACAATAAATACAAGTAATGAACAGCGGCAACCGTACTGGTAAATCTCAAAAACTAATTCAAGATCAAATCCGCTTAGTCAACACTTCTGTGTTAAGATCCATGAAAACAGGTCCATGTTAACTGTGATCTATCACAAATAATATTGAAACATTCGTCTTTAAGTTGTACAAATTGAACTATGCACAAGCTAATCTGTGACACGACCAAACTGTTCGGAACCAAAAGACAGCTGAATAAGAAATAAAATTCAAAATAAAAGTTAAAATTTTGTATAATTAAGCAAACTACGTGGTCACGCCACCTGAGGAAAACAAAATAAGTAAATAAACAAAAATAAAATTTATAAAATTTTGGTTTAGTTTTGGGGGAAACATATAATAAAAAATGAACAAAAATTAGATTTTAGGACCCTGGCACCCCTGATAGCCTAGTAGACCCACGATAATGTTAATCTATAAAATACAGCTCAGGAACACAGAAGAAAACTAAACATCAGTAGTGTCGTCGCGGTTGGTGCATTTTCTACACCGCTTTTTCACTTAAATTTTTCAATTTTTATTCATAACTCAAAGGGCCGGCCTCTACTCCGACCCTGGTACTCTCCTATCGTTCCTGACATGTGTTATTTTGTATCGTTTGGATGGGGGGTAGGGATGCACTATAATTTATTATGGCGACTATCGGATTATTAAATTGGGACGGGATTCGTCACTCGAAGATATGTGGTCCGTACGCGTGGCCAGTAGTATGACGGTGGGAATTATTGATTGTTCCTTGGCCGCGCGTTGTTTAGGTCAGCCTATTATTGTTCCTTACAGCGCTGCTGCGTGACTATTTGATTTTCTCGGTACTTAATTCGATATGAAGTCAAACCAGTCGAAGTTAGAATGTTTATTTCAGATTAGTATGATACGCAATATGCAGTAACACCGGTCGGTTTCCCGTAAAGTCACTATTTGAGCCAATATCTTCTATCTTCCAAATACTCAGCCACCTCGGGCGTAATTCCTTCCGTGACTTCTGTTCTAGAACTCCGAATATTTTTGACACTTGATACTTGAAAGCCCGTTACGATTTAACTTAGACGCGAGAGCGTTACGCCTTATCTTTATTGAGCAAAACTGGCACTGGATGATTTTTCTCAACTCAGAAGTGAGCGCGCAATTATTCTGAGTAATTTATCTGATACTTGCGGTTAGGGTATGCATTGACTAAGTTCTCATGTGAGGTTGGTACAAGATCGCCAGACGGTTGGATCCGCATGTTTATCTAAGTATCTTAACCTGTTCCTTAGATTTACACTATTTAGTTCCTTACAGATTCCTCTTTTGAGGTTAGTACGAGATCGCCGGACGGTTTGATCCGCACGTTTATTTGAGTACCTTGGAATTACGCCATTTAATTTCCTTAGAGCTACCAGTGGCCGGAAGGTTTACTGGTAGATATTATGTAATTGATTACTTTCCCGTTTGGGTTGGTACATAGTCGCCGGACGGTTGGACTCGTACGTTTATTTGATTACCTTATCTTTTTCCTTAGAATTAGGCTAAATAGTTTCCTTATTGTTATTTTGTTTTAGTTTGAATGGGGGTGGGGGTTGGACTATGATTTTTATTATGGCGGCTATCGGATTATTAAATTGGGATGGGATTCGTCACTCGAAGATGTGTGGTCCGTACGCGTGGCCAGTAGTATGCCGGTGGGGATTACTGATTGTTTCTTGGCGCGAGTTATTAGGTCAGCGTATTGTTATCTACTATGGCACAGCTGCGTGAATATTCCAGTTGATCTGTGCATGATTCCGATGTGAAGTGAAGCCAGCAGGTTAGAATTTTTATTCAAAGTTAGTAGATCACACAACGATTGATAATGCGATTCGGTTCCATGTAACGCACTGCGTAAGCACCTTGTCTTATGACCTCCGAACGTTTGACCACTTCCAGTATTTTTATTCTCGCCAATCTAATATTTGAACTCCAATTATTTTCAACGCTTCTTGATTGAAAACTTGTGGCACCTTGACAACACTCGATTTCTACGACTAATCCTTGTACCGAAAATTTTCTCTCAAACTCACTTTTGAGCGCCCTATTATTCTAAGTAAATTATCTAGTACTTGTGAATAGGGTATGTATTACCAATTCCTCTTGTGCGGTTTGTACGAGACCGCCGGACAGTTCGATCCGTACGTTTATTTGAATATCTTAACCTTTGCGTTAGATTTACACTAGTAGCTACTTCCTTATGAGTTCTTCTTGTGAGGTTGGCACGAGATCGCCGGACCTGTTCGATTAGTAAGTTTATCTGAGTACCTTAAGCTCTGCCTTAGGATTACACTATTTTGTTTCCTTGAAGCTACCAGTGCCGGACTTCACTGATAGATCCTGAGTAATTGATATCTATTACTTTGGCTTTTGGGTTGGTACGTAGCCGCTGGACGGTTCGACTTGTACGCTTATTTAATTACCTTATTTTTCCTTAGAATTAGGCTAAATTAGTTTCCTTATGTTAACGTTCCCGCTTCCGGACGGATCAGTTAGGTGCGTGTTATTTCGAATACGGTTATGACTTACTTTACGCTCGTGCTCGCTCAGGTTTTTTACTTGGGAAGTTATTAAGAATAAGATAATTTAATAACACGGTAAGTACCTAATTGTGTAGCATATGTTTAGCTCAACGTTATTCGTAGCCAGGTTTTAGTTCTAGCACTGTTTGAATTTCAGTTGCTACTTCACTCCGCAATAGGCTTTTATCTGACAAGTCACTTGCGGAATTCATACCGTCCTCCACTGTCAGAACCATAAAAATAAGACTCCAAGCAATAACATATAACCATTATAAATTCAAGGATAACGCAAAAGGTTAGCCAAGTAACCTTTATTAATAATCGCAAACTATCCTTGATTAGAGTTGCGAGAGCCAAGAGTAATTTCTGCTTAACATCCTAAGCCAGAAGCAAACTGATCGTGTTAAGTGTTATAGCCAGGAACTATTGCCGATGTCGCGTAATTCGTAATGAAAACTAGAAAGCGGAAGTAAAATAAGCTGGTAACTATGTCCGACGCTCACCAAACTCAATCGCCGATCGACTAAGACTCAATAAGGAAAGAAAAACTAAAGCTAAAGTTAGTTAGCTAATAATATAAATTAGTGCTAATTTATGCAAATTAGGTAGCACCAAAGTAAAAGAAAACGCGAAAACAAAAAAAAAGAAAAGCCCAGGGGAGGGATATAATAAGTGAATTGATGACCAACCCGGGGATTTTAGTAATTTTTAGGGTTTTGGAGCGGATATGGACCGGGAACCCCCTGGTAGCCTGGTAGACCCATAACACTTATGTTAACATTCCAGCTGCCGGATGGATCAGCTAGGCGCGTGTTATTTCCAATACGGTTATAGTTAAGTTACGCTGGTGCTAACACAATTTTTACTTTGGAAAACTAATAGGAATAACATAAGTTAAAAAGTAGTAAGTACCTATTTGTGTCGCGATTGTATAGTAAACTGTTGATTCGTAGCAAGGTTAATTTAACTCAAGCACAGAAATTAATACTCCTTACTCGTAGAATTAATGCCAGCCAAGCATACACGTATTACAATCCAAAAGCTCGTGATAAGGTCATGAGAAATCCATATACACCATTTGCTTTGAGAATCGTTCACACAAAACAAAACGCTGGAACTTCGCAATCAAATTCGGCGATTCGTTAGAAAAAAGACCGGCCGTCGTCGACGAAAACCAATATGGGCAGATGCAGCCTGTTGGAGAGCAATGCGTTCCAAACAAAACGCCTTCCGTTGGTTTAAAAGATCTAATTCAGCTCAATCACGGCAAAACTATCTTGATAAATCCCTTCTAGCTACGGTGAGTATTGATGAATCAATTAAGAAGTATGAGCAGAAGTTAGCTGACAATATTGATTCCGACAGAAAGTCTTTCTTTAAATATGCACAAAAACGCCAAGTTGTAAAAACATTCATAGGACTAATGAAACGACCGGATGGGTCGTTAACGGAGAGTGCTCGCGAAGACTGTGAAGTGTTTAACATCTATTTTTCTTCTGTTTTCAATCAACAAGTGTTCCCCCACTCACAGTGTCAGTTTAAAACTACTGGATGATTGTCATCCATTCAGTTTGAAGCCAACCACATAGAGCGTTGCCTTGACAGTCTCAAAGTGAACGCTTCCCCTGGGCTAGATGGTATCTCAAACAGGTTTCTTCATCATACTAAAGGCCCAATATCCAAATATCTTTGTCAAGTGTTTCGTGCTTCTATGTCCTCTTCAATTGTACCCTCTGCCTGGAAGGATGCCAAAGTAGTGCCTATATACAAAGGCAAAGGTGACAAAGCTGCCTGCAGTAACTATCGACCAACCAGTTTAACATCTGCTGTCAGTAAGGTTATGGAAACCATCGTTCGGGATCAGATCGTCGAGTATTTAACACGCTTCGGCTTAATCTACTCGTCACAACACGGGTTTGTCTCGAAGCGTTCTACAACGACACAGCTGTTAGAATTTTTGAACTTTGCTACGAAATGTATTGATGACAATGACTGGCTAGATGTTGTTTACATCGATTTCAAGAAAGCTTTCGATAATATCAACCACGAAGCACTACTACTAAAATTAGAGATGTATGGCATATGTGGTGATTTACTAAACTGGCTTCGAAATTACCTGTCAAACCGCAGACAGTTCGTTTCGTTGAACGATGTGGCATCATCGTTGTGCCATGTTTCGAGCTGTGTGCCTCAGGGCTCGGTACTTGGTCCGCTGCTGTTTTTGATATTCATTGACGATATCGACGAGTATGCTTCTGGTGCAATGTTTAAATTCGCTGATGATTTGCGTTTGGCACGTCGGATCCCACGTAACTTTCCTGATTGGAGTTTTGATTCTATGCAGTTAGACTGTGATGGCCTTGCTAACTTCTGCATCAAGTGATGTCTAGCTGTTAAAGAAAATAAATGTCAAGTGATGCATTGTGGGTATGACAATCCTAGCGTTGCGTATTCACTTATGAATAACTGTTTGAATATTACCAAAACGGAAAGAGACCTAGATGTTGTTATTACCAGCAGTCTGAAGTTTTCTGAACATTGTGCTTCGGTTGCGTCCAGAGCGATGCGTGTGATCTACTTGCTAAAACGCACCATACAAAACTGGAATAAGAAAATTTGGCTGAATCTGTATAAAGCCTTGGTGCAGCCCCATGTCGAGTATGCGGTGAACATCTGGAGTCCAACCTTGGAACGCGATATTGCTGTCATCGAACGCGTTCAGTGTCATGCCACCAAACTGTTGCCTGTAATTTGCCACTGTGACTACCATCATCGTTTGCAGTTCCTCGGTTTGCAAAGTTTACAAACACGGCGCATTCGCAGTGATCTGACTCTTATTTACAAGATGTTCCATAGTACTGTCGATCTTGACATTTTCAAGTTTTTTGCCGAGGGTTCACAAACTACCCGGGGGCATAATTATACGCTACAGATCATCGACACTTCTCGATTGGAATCCCGGCGTAATTTTTTCACTCATCGCGTAGTCAGGCTCTTGAACGAGCTTCCAGCCGACGTTGTCAATGCACCGTCGCTGTCGTCATTCAAAACGAGGCTCCACGCTGCCAATATACTGCCATTGTAACAAATGATTATTTGTTTTTATAATCACAAAGCCTCGACAAACGAGGCTCACACTCCCTCAATTTGGGCAGAACAACCGAATAACAAATCAAGCGCCGGTTACCACAAACAGCTCAAGAATACATCTGTCCGCATGGGGGATGAAGGTTACTATAAGCTGACTATAAATTCAAAATAATCGTGACCGGTTAGTTATGTAACCACTATCCATATAAAACAATAAACGAGAAAAGCAATAATCAATACATCGAAAACGAATATAAAGCAATGTGCCTCGCTTAAACGAACTATAAAATCAACAATCAAAAGCGAAATTAAAAGAAGCTAACACATGTTAGCTACTAAACAAAAATAATGCTAAATATGCAAATTAGCATTACAACAAAACAAAACACGAAAATAAGCAAAAATCTAAACCCACGGACGCAGAAGGGAAGCATATAATAAAGATAATAGTGATCAATCCCCGGGTTTGGGAAATTTTGGGGTTTTGGGACGGGTTTGGATCGGGAACCACCCTGGTAGCCTGGTCCGCCACTAACATCCCGGTTTATTGGTTGAGCATCTTACACTGATGCTTTCCTAAACGAAATATGGCAATGCCCTCAAGAGAATTGCGAGGGACGTTTTGAGTGGTCAACCCCTAACAACATGGCTTTTGAACGCAATTTCTGCAAAACTAAATATGCATATTGAGTTTTAAACTTATACCTAGCTATGTAGTTATAGTATCTATATAAAATATATTAAAATTCCGATATATCCTAATTTTCTCTTGTACACATTTATATTTCAGCACTAAAAATTTTCAAGTTAAAAGCTAGTTAAAAACATCTTTTTAAAATACATTTCACATTCACCCACATTTTTACACTAAAACTTACATTAGACCAAAATCAATTTTTTCTTCAAATTTGTACTTTTTCAATCATAATTCAAACTCCTCCTTCTTCACCAAAACTAAACCAATATACTTCATTTGGGTCAAAACCAAAATTGCAAATACTAGGAAATCTGTTTTTGCCACCGCTTTACTAGTACACCAGTCCACGAACTCGCGCAACCCAGTTTTTAGCGTGTAACATTGATTGATTGCCAGGATTGCCAATATATTGTACACATTGTGTGTTTTAGAGGCTGTGGGGGTCGGAGCGTCGCCTGAGCACGATACTACACCGTTGCGAAAACCAAGCTGTAACATAGTATGAGTATGAGAAGTATGCAACAATAGCTCCAATGGAATAACATAAGTAAAAGAAAGTAACATGTTGGCAAGAAATAAGCATTATTATTAGGGTGGCCACTGTTTTTGAGAAATGAAGTTAAAAAAATTTTTTTAGCAAATTTGAGAAATTTTTCAAATTGTTTTATTTAACACGAGTTTACAATAAAATTTGCAATTTGATGAACTTAGCCCTTTTTGCCAAATTTGCGGAAGAGTTTCCAACTTGAAGAACAAAGTCGACATGGGCCTGTCAAGCTATTAGAATATTTATTAAGAAAGTAAGACATTAAAATATAATAATAATAATAGTAATAATAATATAATAATAATAATAATGATAATAATAATAATAATAAACCTTTTTTTCGCAGAAGCGCAACAAAAGCGCATGATAATAAATGTCAGGTAAATATGCCATGTGATAAACAATTCATGTTCATGCAGCCGGGAACAGATGAATTTTCAGCTTAGATTTGAACTGAGCTAAATCAAAGCCGAATTTCGTAACGCACTTGGCAGTTTGTTCCATTCCGAGGGTCCCGGAGAACAGAAACTATTGTTTCTTGTTACATCGATTCGGAGTACTTTTTCATTGGCAAGTCGGGCCACTGACGACTCATTAAACATATCAAGAAGATAAGGTGCTTGAGCATCATAAATGAGTATCAGCGCCTTGTATTTAATTCGTTGATATAGAAGCAGCCAATGAAGTTGCGCAAGACAGGACTTATATGTTCGTGTCGTCGAATGTGAGAAATCATTCTCTGCACAATGTGCAGAAGATGACGAAGTGGCAAGAAGTATATAGACTGTAAACTGCCATACAATGCATTACAGTAATCAATTCGAGATGTAACAAAACCTCTGGCGATTGAATGGGTTGTATCAACCTTTAGACGATTTCGAATTCTCCCAACTTCTAGTAGTTCCCACATGCAAGATTCTGCGAGTTCTGCGATATGTTTCTGAAATGTCAATTTCGTGTCTATAGTCACCTTTAGTAATATCTCTGTTGTATCTGTAGGATGTACAATTTCATCACCAATGTCAATAGATCGGCCCACATATTGCTGGCGACTGAGATACATTTAGTCCACTTTTCGATTTGTTCAGCGTTAATTTGTTGTTACTAAACCAAGAGTTCAAGGAAACAAATAAACGTTGCACCGATGACACTATATGAGCTTCTTCGAGGTATAGAAAGATTTATGTCACCAGCAATATCCTGAATGTCATCAGCATAGCTGCGGATATTTAAGCCAGCCGCCGCCACCAATTGGATCACCAAAGCGAGAAAGACGTTGAATAGCACTGGTCCAATGACGCTCCCTTAAAACACTCGCTCTGCAAGACTATAGTCCTTGACATCGATCTCCTTAGTTGAACACGCTGTTCTCGATTTGTCAAACAAGTTTCGAACCACTTCAATGAGGAAGGTGGCACTCCGACGTCGTGAAATCGCTGAAGCATTATCGTATGATCTATTGTATCAAAAAAAGCAGATAGGTCCAGGCTCATGAGCAGAGTCACTTGTTTTCCTGCAAATGTTATCTGAATATCGCTGCAAATTTTGACCAATGCAGTCTTTGTGGTCTTTGGGATATGCAGACCGGAATTTAAGAATGTAGTCGCTTATTTTTAAGGGGCTGATCAGCTGTCCCATCAGTACAGTTGACTGTGGAGTGACCCTTACCATATGCAGACAGAAATTTCTGAATGTGGTCGTTTATTTCAAAATGGCTGATCAGCTGTCCCATCACTACCCGTTCCATAATTTTGGCACCGAAAGAGATATTTGAAATTGGACGAAAATTGTTCGTCATTAATGTCAGCATTTGGACGCTTAAAGTCGAGGATGGATAATTGATGTCTTTTCCCTGTTGCTAAAAATTCCAGTTTCAATAGATCCGGTGATAAGGGCCGCAATCGGCCGAGCCAGGACAATTGCAAACTTCTTTATTGCTGCTGGTGGAAGGACATCTAGTGCGTATCATTTGGAATTGCTTTCTGTGATGAGAGTTGTGATGAAATGTTCGGGCACAGGACTCGGATGTAATTGGGGACCCTCGTAATTCCCTGATGGTAACATTTGTTTTGATGAAGAAAACTGTGATCGAATAGCAATTGCTTTGTTTAGAAAATAACTAGCAAATTCGTCGACGCGGTCTGGTGACATAGGTGGTTGATTTTGTCGGTTGAACATAGCGTTTATGGCGTTCAAGTTTTTATTGTTGCAAACTGTATCCATTTTAGTCTTCCAATGATTGTTAAATTTTTGCTTACGGAGACGTCGATAGAGTTTATTTTGATTTTCATAATTTTGTCTGGCAAGTTGACATTGTGATCGTCACCAGGAACGGTCGCACCGCCTGAGAACTGTCTTCGTTCGTCAACATTTCGTATCATATCAAGGTATGTCGGGGTGATCTTGAATTGTTCTCGAATAGATAGGAACTTGCTTTCCACAATGGCAAGTAATGAATCATAAAAATAGTTGACTCGGCCGTCTAGAGATCCATGCAAGGGCATCGAAAGCGGCGAAATAGCAGCCTGAAAGGCATAATCGTCAACAGGTGCACAGTTCCGACAGTTAATAGTAGTTGTTTGTCTTGTAATGTGAACATTACAGTTTATATTGGTTATGATTAAACGGTGGTGTGAGACAGTACAGTCTCTTCCTACAACTTCTGACACGACTGTGCTACCTGAGAAAGACATTACCAGATCTAGGGTGTTCTCGTGGTCATGAGTTTGTTCTCTACATGTTGAGTTAAAGGTAAATGTATTGACGATATTTAATATCATTTACGATAAAATGCGTGCGCCAGGGCCCAATTATGTCACGCGTCCAACTCAACTAGTTGTGCTGAACTATGGCTTAGCTGGACTACTATTGTACATATCTATAGCTTAGCTAGTCTTTAATATGACAAGCAGGGAGCTTAGCTAGGTTCTGCGTGACAAGCGTAGCGTCCGGCTGAACTGTCAATTGAGAAATTTTATTCAGTAATATGCTTAGTTAGTATAATAGCATTTTGTTCCGTAGTATTTTCACACTAATTCTATGTTATATGTTTGTGTAAAAATAAACAATTAACGTTTTGGGCGGTACGCCGCTTTTGGGGCATTATTTAGATACGTATAGTAAAACCTAATGTTCGCGGACTAAATATTCTCTGGCTTAAGTTATAGGGCTCAGCTAAACCCGTCGTGACAAAAGCACAGTCCGGCTCGACACTCGATGACAAATACACAGCCTAGCTAGGCTATTCAAAATTTTAGTCGTCGAGCTGGACTGTATGCGTGAGATTAATAGCTAGCCCATTTGAACGCGTGACATAAGTAGGACCATGCCCACGTATCTTATTATAAATGATATCAAAATATGTATAATATCAAATACATCTGTCATACTGGGTATATTAAAGTCCCCATAATCAATAGATAAAGCGAATCAGTTGCAATTATTGTCAATATATCAGTGAAGTCAATGAAAAATGCAGAAATGGTGTTTGTGGAGGCCGATAAACTACTAATATAGTTACTGAACGCCCATTGGGTTTTTTGTTCTACATCTAAACTCTAAAGTTCCATACACAAGTCACATTTCCAAAAAGAATTCACCCAAGAACCAGATAAAACGATTTTATTACAAAACCGCTGATATAGTATATTGCCGATTGCGGTATTGTTTTAAGACTTGAGACCCAGGTTACTAGAAATATAATTAGACCTATTACCCATGTTGTGCGGCATTGTCCCCGATCGGGTAATAAATAACACTATATATGTAACAACTCGTTGAATAATCCTAACTCAAGTCGTATTCGGAAGGTTCGTGCCTCCATAGAGAAATACACTTTACTGATGAATGCGTGTATTTATCTCCCAGGCCGCAGCAGGTTAAGCTCAATATCCTCGATAGAGTTGAGACTGAGTTTGACTTGTCGCAGGATACGAATGTGTAGGTTTGTGTTCTGTTCCTCGGTCTTGAATCTCACTCACCAACTCTATTGAACTACCCCATACTAAGCTGGATCTATCTTCCCAAGTTCAGAAGGTCGCTTATTGAAATACATAAAATAATGAAACGTTTTATAATTTATGGGAGATTATTCTTCACAATATCTTTCGCCCTTAGCGATCTTAGTAAAATCCGACATTAAAATGCCATGGGAAATCAAACACATCACAAATGTGATAATGTAATAACGCCGGTATCAATTAGTGCCGGTGTACAAATGTTGTATAGATGCACACTAGCAATAAGCATCAGTTATATCGGTAATTGAAATTTCCAGATGAAGATCTATGACAAGCTGAGATCACTAGAACAAAGAATTAAAACCTTTGCGGTTCATTGAGGTCAGTCGCTAAAACTTAGCGGCGCATTTTATTATAAATTTTGTGAAATTCAACTGCATTACGTTTTGTAAGGAAACCGATCTGTGGGTGATATAGCCTAGAATATAGCCCTGCGCTGTACAGAAATCTTTATAACTTGCGGCATTCCACAAAGTATGATGTGGGGGGCTCCCGACTAATAATGTGGAAGGCTTTGTGAGGTTCTTTACTTCTTGCCATTGGGAACAATTTAGTAAAGGTTGGCACAAATATACCAAATTTGAGCTAAAATTTTAGCAAAATAAGGAAAAATTAGCAAAATTCAAGGACGTTTAGTGCTTTTTCCCTGGAGGTAAGGGCAAAGACTCGTCTGCCCGAAGTGATAAAAAAATTCTAAAAATGTGAGGGGCATCCTTGCGTGAAGGGCGCCCAATTTCGGGTATGGGGGACCTCAACGCTGGCTCCGCAGGCTTAGGTCAAAATGGATTTTTTCAATGTCCTATGAGTCCCAACATACATTAAATGGACAATATTTTGCTCACACTTATTAATAATAGGTGTTATTGATTTTATTTTGTAGAGCAATTCGTCAACTATGTAGCTGTACACCGCTAAGTACGCAATAACGCGTATATTTTTAATCAACTGTTCTAGCAACAATTCAGCTCATTATTCAAAGTTTATGCACATTTAAGCTGTGACGTCTCTCTAAATTGCGTATTTAAAACTCATAATTTGCCAAATTGGGCTAGCATCCTGTGTCTGCGCGTGTTTACCAACTTTTTCTTTACACTTATATCTTGACGCCATGGGAGCGGCTATTTCAGCGCTTTTTTCACGGGCTACTGATGATACATTATTTTGACGCGGCAGATGTATGTTGTTGCGACGTAAAATGTACATCTATACTTGGGCTCTCCAAGTTCGGGCCCTCCTGTTTTTTTTAATATTGTTCTGGTTTCTCCATCGAAAATCTGGAGCCCTGGCTCATTCTGTCATAAAATTTCGGGCCTGCTTCAATTCCTCGGGTATATTTTTGTTCCCCTGGCAAAACACCCTCGGTTGCCAGAAAATTAATTTTTAATCGAAAATTTATTAGAAGTCTAACATTTCACAAATGAAATAATTTGGGTCAAATTCATTTTAACCTCATTGAATGGCGTCCTGGAGTTTCTGACTGATCAGAATTACATAGCTATGTTAACAATTTCTGTGAAAAGTTGAAATGACGTTTTGTAGTTTTGTAACTAGCTGAACCGTCCGGCAGCGGGAACGTTAACATACGGAAAATAATTACCTAATTCTAAGGAAAAGGATAAGGTAATTAAATAAACGTACTCGTCGAACCGTCCGGCGGTTACGTACCAACCCAAAAGGTAAAGTGATATCAATTACTCTGGATCTATCTGTGAACCATCCGGCGTTGGTAGCTCTAAGGAAACTAAATAGTGTAATTCTAAGGCAGAGGTTAAGGTACTCAGATAAAGGTACGGATCGAACCCTCCGGCGATTTCGTGCCAACCTCAAAAGAGGAACTTATAAGGAAGTACTTACGTAAATCTAAGGCAAAGGTTGAGGTATTCAAATAAACGTACAGATCAAACCGTCCGGCGGACTCGTACAAACCTCAAGAGGAATTGGTTATTCATACCCTAATCACAAGTACTAAATAACTTACTCAGAATAATATTGCGCTGAAAAGTGAGTCTGATAGAAAATATTTAGTACAAGGCTTACGAAAATCGTATGCCACAGATTTTTAATCACGGAGTGTCAAGAATATTTGGAATTCAAATATTAGAGTGGCGAGAATAAGTATATTGGAAGTGGTCAAACACTTGGAGGTCATAAAACCAGGTGCTTATGTAGTGCGTTACGTGGAACCGAACCGCACTATCAATTGTGAAATTTACTAACGTTGAGTAAAACTGCTAACGTCGGCTGGTTTGACTTTATCTCGGAATCAAGTGCTGAGCAAATCGAATAGTCACGCAGCCGCGCCATAGGAAATAAAAATACGCTTACCTAAATAACGCACGCCAAGGAACAATCAATAATCCCCACCGGCATACTACTGGCCACGCGTACGGACCACATATCTTCGAGTGACGAATCCCGCCCCAATTTAATAATCCCATAGCCCCCATAAGAAATTATAGTTCAACCCCATCCACATCAAAACGAAATAAAATAATATGTTGACCACGAAGTCGTGTGAAAGTGGGGAACAATTTTAATAAAATAAGTTGGTCAGTATTTTCGCAAAAATTAAAATCGACCCCAGTCCCACATAAGCCAAAATAAAAATTGCTTATATTATAGTAAAAACTAATAGTCTACATAATCAGGATGAATTACATAAGTCCAGCCTAAAATTTAAAACACCAAATTCCACTCCAAGGAACGCCACCTGGAATAAACGCAGTCAAACATAAAACTGCATAAAACGCATAAACTGTTAGTCAAACCCAAAAATACCAATAGCGATGATTAAATGTCGCACAATACAACAAAAGACCTTGAAGAGATAATGCGCGAGTTCGACCCAAAATCACCGGAACCGAAAAGAAACGAAGAGGAAAGCTTGCAACAAACGTATACTGAAACGTTTTACGAAGAAGCAAGCACAGAGGAACTGTTTTCAAATATGAGAAACCCGGAAAAAGATATCCGGAGTACCATACAAAAGTTGCAATGCCAATACAAAAACAATTACAGTTCGTAGAAAGGCATGTAGGATTAACAGAAGAAATACAACAGTTCTGTCAAAATATTGAACCGAGCGAACCAAAAATTCCGTTGGGTCAGCCAAGAACGGAATCGCGAAATACGGATGATGACGAAATAACGATAATTCGACAAAATATGGGCAGCCAGCAAGAACAATCGAGAGAGCAAAACCAAAATGATTATCGACTGAAAATTGTAATTTAAGGCGTACAATACGAAGGACCTTTCAATATGGGTCAAATATATACAACATCGCCGAGTAGCAACAACAGGGTACAAACGAAAGTAATAACAATTGCGAGTAACGATCAAGTAATAACTAATGCAGAACGGAGTACGATCGAAATTCAGCAAATAATGGAACAACAACAATCAGTGACAATCAATAAAGTAAATGGAATTCAAAATGGAGCTCAAAGTGAAATCAGCCAAATGGATGTAAACCAACATCAATTCGGGGCACTCTGGAGACAAATGAACGTGTGTCGAAATCAAAACAATCTTAATCAATTTGATATGAACCGTAATCAAAACGGTATATATAAATCGAAATGAACTTGGTCAGATACAAAGGCAAAACAATCAAATCGATTCAAACGATGATCAGTGGGGTATGCTTGAAGAACAAAGTAATATAAACCAACTACGATCCAAACCTAACAATGACCAAACGAATTACAATCAATGTGGTATGCATGAACAGTTAATTAACACAAACAGAGTACAGTCTGATCCGAATCATAATCAATTGATAAACTCAATACAAACAAACAAGCAACCTAATCAAATGCAAATGGATGCAAACAAAGAACGAGGCAGCACAAACTATATGAACGTATGGAATCAAATACGAGTATTACACGTAATAAACAGTGTTACAAACCAAATGGCGAGCACGTACAATCGAATACAATTTCCGTATATAACAACGAATGGCGGCGCTTTCCAAACAATGAATACTTGGAACCAACATCAAGGAATAGCAACCGGTGCAATTCAAGATGAGGCATATCAATATTACGGTACAACACCAATTGCCCCACAAAGCAATCAGACGCCATTCGTTACGAATAATTCAATGATCAACCATGGAGTACCACTAGCAACGGCAACATCATATATGTACCAACCAATATCAACAGCCACAGCAATCAATGATGAATCAAAATCGAGGTCAACAAAACAATGACCTAGTGACATTGAACCAACAATTAATTGAAGCGTTGATCAAGGTGGCAACCAAAGAATTGCCACAAACACCAAACGTAATGGCCAAGCAATTTTGGTCAAACTGGAAAATGAGGTGCGCAATTTACAGTCGTACAAAGGCGAAACAAGCTTTGAAAAATTCCGTAAGGAATGTGACCGAACCGTCCGGCGGTTACGTACAAACCTCACAAGAGGACTTGGTAATACATACCCTAATCACAAGTACTAAATAACTCAATCAGAATAATAGTGCGCTGAAAAGTGAGTCAGAGAAAATATTTAGTACAAGGCTTAGTCACGAAAATCGTATGCTTTCAAGGTGCCACAGGCTTTTAATCACGGATTGTCAAGAATATTTCGAATTCGAATATTAGAGTGGCGAGAATAGGTATATTGAAAGTGGTCAAACACTTGGAGGTCATAAGACCAGATGCTTATGTAGAGCGTTACGTGGAACCGAACCGCATTATTAATTGGTGTGCAATTTACTAACGTTGAGTAAAACTTCTAACTTCGTCTGGTTTCACTTGATATCGGAATCAAGTGCTGGGGAAGTCGAACAGTCACGCAGCCGCGCCATAGGAAATAAAATTACGTGGACCGAAATAACACGCGCCAAGGAACAATCAATAACCCCCACTTGCATACTACTGGCCACTCGTACGGACCACATATCTTCGAGTGACGAATCCCGCCCCAATTTAATAATCCGATAGCCGCCATAAGAAATTATAGTCCAACCCCCACCCCCATCAAAATAAAATAAAATAAGTTTGTGTCGGAAGTTCCCTAGGCTATCATTCAGGTAGTCTTATATAATTGATATCTCTAAATGCGAGTTATGTCACAACGGAACGCACGTTTATCTACATTATGCGATAATTCCAACTCCCTAGTCTGTAGCCATCCGACATGAGGCAGGCCGATCAATACAGAGGCTGGCTATCCGAATGTTCAATCCGCAATGTGTAAACGCTTCTATCACACCGCACCAAAATGTGGGAATATATCGCAGGCCATACATAAGGAGCTAATGAACCCACAAAGCCGTTTTCTGGGTATGCATTAGCTGTCTACCTTACACAAAGAGCTTGTTTGACAGTGTGAACCGCAATACAGAGTGCGTTGCAAAAATGTCGGAAGAGATAAAAGCTGCATATACGCGAAATTGTTGATCGTGCTTTGGTGCCGTCAACTCAATGCGGTACGGGACAACAAGGATCAAGATATGTACCTCCATTTTCGACCGAATCAAGTAATGTGGTAACTGGTTGGTCGCAACCATTTAAAGTGGTCGATGAAGCAGTGCGAGAGTTGAATGATCGAAATGTCCGAAAGTCAAACAATCATTATTGGTCTAGCTGAAATGGGTGATGATAATGTAATTTTTGATGATTTGATGACAGCCACTAGAACGCCTAAAACAAACTACAAGGTCATTAGTCTGACACGAATCGGTAAACCTGCCGCTTTAACTCTTAGCCATACGATCACTAATTCTAATGTACCACCATGTCCGCTCAAATTAGTACATGAAAATAGCGATCAACCTCGCATCATTCTTCGTAATTGTTTTAACCTGGCAGAGTGCACCGATGATCGGTTCAACCAGGTTACTGTGTAACCTGACCTAACTCCCATTCAGCGAGAAGCTGACAAGGCTTTATACGCTGAATGTAAGCGACGGAAGGAGTCAGGCGAGAATGTTGTTATCTACCGTGGAAGAATCATACCCAAAAGAGAGATATCCCGTAGGCGTGACTTACAACAACAAAGTGGAGTTCATTTGGAAAGACAACAAACGTATGCGCTGACTACGGTGGGTCGCCTCCATGAAGTGCCCTCCAACGGGGAGCCAGCGGTATCACATCAACATCAACCGCAACAGCGTCAACAACAACCGCAACCACAGCCTCACCATCAACAACAAACAAATGACCCAAACGAATTGTTCGGTCAGTAGCTTCTGAGCTGCTGACCGATAATAGTAATGACCATGAAATACGCGTTGATAACAATGTTATAAACGATTATACTATTAATGTTTGTAATATCCTAACGCCTAACTACTCTACTTCACCTCAAAGTAATGTCTTCTTAAAATGTGACTGATTTCCTTAATATAAGTGCTACACAGAGGGTGACAGAAATTAATGCGAACTCAAGGCAATGTTCATTTATTACTAGTATAATAACAAATGTTCAGTCACTAGTCCCAAAATTGGAATACTTAACCTTATTCTGGCATAATACATGTCCGTGTAACAGAAACATGGTGTCATACTTTAATTTTGGACTCAGAAATAGCTATTCCTAATTATGTAACATACAGATCTGACATACAGACACATATCGGAATTATTATCTATGTAAGTAATGTAATAATGTCACGTCCTTCTTGTATTGATACATCCAATTATTCTGACAGTGTTTGCTGTGAAGTTTATAACAGTAATAATAATGAACCAATTTTATTAATGTGCATTTATATGTCACCAAACAACACTGTCGAGGATAATATTCGCCTTTACTCCGTTATTATAACAGCTACTACTGTGCTTCCACGAGTTATCTTATGAGGCGATTTTAACTTCAAAGATATAAACTGGTCAAATATGACGTGGCCAACTCCGTGTAATAAGTTCATGGAATATGTTCTCGACTGTAATTTGAGTTAATATATTAATACTCCTACTCGTTTTAATAGTATAGCCGACTTACTATTTAGTACCGTTATTGGTCTAATAGGCGGTGTAAATACCTGCGAACCAATCCGTCGTTCTGATCATTTAACAGTGTGTTTTCAAATCTAATCGCTTCACAAAAGTATTGACCGTTCTGCTGGATTTTGTTGGGCAAGATGTGAATGGAGAAATTTGTACTATTATTTATCGCGTAAATTAAGAACATTCAATCCTCCGTCAGTAATTAGTGGTTGGGAACTGCTAAAAATGTTTTGATAGATGGAATTAACCAGTTCTGCCCAATTCGTCTTCAAACGACTCTGCGCTCACGACCAGCTTGGGCAGATTATCATGCATGGTTATCTACAAAAAGGCAGCGTAATGCATATAGGTCTTATTCCCGTAACAGAAACGAGATAACATGGGCTCGATTTTGTCAACTTAGAGTTGTATGTGATCATGAAATTCGTTCATCTAAAATGAAGTATCAACGTAAACTTGCAAATAAATTGAGCAGTAAACCAAAATCCTTTTAGAATTATACTAAATCACGGCTTAAAAGTCATTTTTTACCTGGACGATTAATAGATGCGACCGTTGACTTTTTATCGCAGATGATTTTGCAAATCCTAGCCTTTCAATAACCATTTTTCCACCGTCTTCAACAATGCTATAATATGATAACCAACCTCTACCGATGATGAGAACAAACGTACTAGTCAATGTTAACTTCGCTGACTTAGATATATACAACATATTAATCAAACTAATATCCACTTTGTCACCTGGACCCGATGGGATCCCTAGTCGTGTCTTGATTAAATGTGCAACAGTTCTAGCATTACCACTTTGTACTTTATATAGATTATCACTTGACAGTGGGACAGTGGGCATATTCCTGGAGACTGGTGCACAGCCAATATAGTGCCAATATATAAAAAAGAGTCTCGCTGTAATCCTGACAACTATCGACCTATCAGTCTTACATCGTCCATATGTAAAGTTTTTGAAAAAATCATCCAGACTTCGATTTTTGATCATATTAGTGCTAATAATTTATTTCACTCAACTCAATATGGTTTTGTTAAAGGTAAAACAACGGTACTAGAGTTATTAAATTTTTTAAACTGTGTAATAACATCAATCAATACGGATGACTCAGTAGGCGTTTGTTACCTTGATATAAAGAAAGCATTTGACTCTGTTAACCATACGTTACTTCTAGATAAGTTACGCAGCTATGGAGTCGACGGACTACTGCTGCAGTGGTTAAAAGCTTATTTAACAAACAGAAATCAACATGTAGTAATCAATTCGATATTGTCCGAACCGGCTATTGTTAAAACTGTAGTCCCACAAGGCTCTATGCTAGGGCCGGTGCTGTTCTTGTTTATAATAGATGCGATGTATTCATATTGTTCAAGCTTTATTGCTAAATTTACAGATGATGCCCGCATAGCACGTGGACTCCACAACCAGCAAAGTATAATAGATTGTTATAGTTTTCAAGCTGATCTGGAAGGACTTTCTAACTATAACTCAGATTACTTGTTACATTTTGCTGAAACTACATGCGAAATATTACACTTCGGTAGAAATAATCCTCACTTTGATTATTCTCTAAATCGTCATCAACTATGAAGCGTGGAAAGTACTAATGATCTCGGCGTAATTATATCGAGTAACCTCAAAACCTCTGCACATTGTGCTAAAATTTCATCAAAAGCAAGTGATGTTGCTCATGTTATAAAACGTTGTTTCAAGCCCCTAACGAAACAGATTCAAGTGCACAAGTCACTCGTTAGGTCCAGATTAGAATATGCAACCTCTTTGGGGTCTACATATTTAATTAAAGATGTTCATAAAAGATGCTGAAAAGCACCCAAAACTGTATCCGGTTTAGCAAATTTAACCTACGAGCAACGATTAGAATACCTTGGACTACAAAAGCTATTATCAACGCGACGTCGCCGGCATGACTTGATTCTTATCTACAGCTTCTCAACGGGTTTTTCGACTATGATAGGAGACAACTGTTAGATATAGCAAATAATCGCAACCGTGGTCACCAGTAGAAACTTCGAGCGAAGCTTATACCATGACTAAATATAGCGTTACACTTCTTCAATATGCGTCCAATAAACGATTGGAATAGCCTGCCGGCATACGTGGCTATTGCCCCAACATTGTCGTCATTCAAATCTAGACTACATTCTTCTGGACACCTGCCATCACTTTAAATGGCGTACTTTGCTCCAAGATATCAATATCAACGTTTACATTAATCCATTGAGACTGGTAGCCATTGACAACGACTGATTGTCTGCGGTCACACAAAACTGCTCAATCCAACGTAAAACGTCGCCGCATGCCTCCACCGACCGTAGCTTCGACAACAACCGACGGTGCTTGACGCGGCCAAATGCTTTGTGTATGTCTAGGTAGCTCGAATCAACGAAGCCGCCATTATTGACTACCTGTATAGTCCATTGAAGATATTCAGTCAGTTGCAGCATACCAGAGCGTTTGAATTGAAGCCCTTAAATTAATTTTGGAAGTTACTTGTAGCGTTTGCTTGAAACTACGATTTTTCGCAACGTTAATTCTCCTGCTGCCCTAATTTACCCTGAGCTAGCCAAATTTTGATGATCTAATTCCTGGACTTTGGCCCTTGTAGCCAACAATAACACTAACAACTTTCATTAGTTTTCTGGAAAAAAAGATATACTAGCAGTAGGGAAAATTGTCTTTAACGAGGATGGAAAAAACTCTTGACAAAATTATTGAAAAAATATAACGTTAGGTACTGCGTGCTTAATTGACTGTATAAAATATAATTGTCGGTGAAAATGCTGTTACACTCATAATGAAATACAGAGGTAATGCGATACAGCATTGGTTTTGTTTTGAAAATTAATGGAATGGAAACATGTCGTTGGTCGTTGCGGTGGAAAAATGCTCTATTGTTTTAAATTTAGTACGATGTTCTATGGTGTGGGGCTTGGTGTGCTGTACTGTACAAGAACATTGCGGTGGAAAAATGTGCTTTTGAGCAGAAAAAGTTCTGAATTCAAGATGGAAAAATTTTTATAACTAGCGGAAAGATTACCCCCGAATGTTCCCCTATCTTTCACTTTGTCACAAACCAATAATTGATGTGTATGGTAACGTTTACATGAAACTGTAACAGATAGTATAACAGGGGTCGAGCGCTTGAGGTCTTCGTATTTGTATACGAAATGCCTCCATGCCTGTGTACTACTTTAGAAATATTTGTTTTGTAGTGTAGGCAGAAGCGGGATTTGCTGCGGAGTAATAGTAAAGACGTGAATATTGAGGTTTATTTCCATTGAATAAAACAAGTTCTAGGTGGTGAAACGGAAGACATTCCACGAAATTTACGTCATGTATCATAATTTATATTATAACATGATTAAAATATGGATGTTGACTTTATGCACGGTGTTATTTTGAGGTAGTATTTGATAATATTAATTTGGCTTTTGAAAGTGTATTCAGAGGCTTTTGTTGAGTAGTATAAAATTGTTTTTGATTCGCCGATTCTGAGCAACCATCTTGATTACTATGAGGGAGAGTTGTGCCACGCGGTAACCCCTGATACAAAGGACACCGCGGCTATTTTGACACACTAGTTCGTTACCGAAAGATGTGGGTAAGTGCCGAGAAAGGGAGTTCATCGTATATAACAGCTTTATCAGTGCTATGTGACTCAGTCGATAGAGCGCCTGATGGCGGAACCAACCGTTGTTCTGATCTCACCCCACCCAACTTTTCAGTCGGCCGTTTTTCGAATCCCTTAAACATCAATTTATACCGCTAGTCTCAAAGATATGCTGTATTAAGTAACAGCAAATTTAAAATTTCGAAGCCTCCGGATGAAATGTAGGGAGCCACTGCTTTAATGCCTGAGAAGTAGGGGCTTGTAGTCGAGCGCAATATTAGCTTCTCCTTATTAATCATGTCATGTCTTAGCTCACCATGGCGAGAGTAGTACTTGAACGATGCTTTAGCGGTCTGGAGTATTGAGAGATTTTATAAAACAAAGTTGAAAGGTGTTAAAATGTTGTTAAAAATGTTAACCGTTAATACCCTCTGTCCACTACCAATACAGCTCTCATTTTTAACTGAGTTTGTCGTATAGTGTCTGTCTGCGGGCGTTATTCGTTTGCTTGGCTAGGTACCTTAAAGTATCCAGCAACAACTCCATGATAGCTCACTGGTTTGCTTACGCCGCTTTCACCCGTACAGCCATGTTATATCTCTGGCGCCGGTTTGAATTTGTCAAACATTGTGCAATACAATTTAGGCGTTAAAGGGTTAGTGATAAAAAAGTTTTCGCAACCAGCTAAACCCAATCTGTTATAATGAGTCACTGAGCATAACACAAACGGAACGTAGGAATTGCTTCCTTTGAAGGTTTGGCGTCTGTAGCACTTGCCATTTTCTCAAAAACACTGGGCTCGAACAAGTGATATTGAAACTATATAACACGAAATATATTGGCGCCGAAAACAGTATTTGCTTCTTTTTTGACTCTCTATAAATTATTACACTGTTCGTTATATTTGTATTGTAGACAAGTGTATATATATACTTACTAAGAATGAATAATCTGCCGGACGACGTTCTACTAATAATATTCGACCATCTCACTCTTCGACAAAGATGTGTTTGTGCTATGGTTTGCCAAGCGTGGTACCGAATCGTATCAGCCTATCATATGACCAACATTAGCGTTCTCAACGTTTTCGAAAAACAGGTATGGACAAGCGATCTCAACTTGGAGTTACGAGAAAAATTCAGGTACGTCATAACCGTCATAATGTTTTCGCATTATATAATATAAATCGAAATGCTGTGTCATGACACTTTTGTGGAATTGCTAAAAATGAAATTATTAGCAACTAAAACTAGAGGTGTTGTATTGCCACCGTTAGTAAACTTCAGTTTACGTGGCTCAGTTTTCTAAGTAAAGTTATATGGTGAAAATTTTGACAATATAATGCTTTCAACGCACAAAAGTTATCCAGGGTGGTATTGTGGAATCGATAATGTAACTAAAAAAGTATTTTTCGTAGGTAATGTCTCGAGCTATCGTAGGTTAATATCAGACACTTTTAAGTTAGGAATGAAAGTTCGCAAATGAATATAAACAAATACATAATATTGTTATCGATAACAATAGTTGTTAACCAGGGAATAACCGGAACCGAAATTTACCGGAACCGGAACCAGCAACCGGAACCGTCAATTTAAACCGGATCCGGAACCGGGACCGGAACCTGGTCTTCGAAATTTATATATAGTAAAACAGATGATGTAAGAAATGAAGGTATAGTGGATTTAAAATGCATTAAAATTACTTTTACATTAAACTTAATGTATTGCGATGGTATTATTGCCTTTCTGAAACTTTAAAGAGACTGAGGAAGCTAATAATTTTATTTATCGATCAAATATGTCGGTTTTTGGACATTCAGAGCAAAAAATATCTTCCACTATACACCATTGCGTATACTGCGTCAAATCGAATGTGCTTACAAAGCTTGGAGCGTAGAATACACACTTTCGCTCTGTCTCCAGTCGCCTCCCTTTACTACACATACGTTTGTTGCATGTTCTTCTGTAGGAAACTTAAAATTATTGGTTTATATGATTCTAAGAGAAAATAATAGATAGAAGGTAATTTTCTGATCAGTGGTCAGAGACACTGTTTAGGCTAGCGTTGGACAAACAGCGTCCGTCAGTTAGATCATAATGATGATAACTTTCTAATCAGAATGCTGTAAATGAGACACACTGTGATTCATGCTCGCACAGTTTCAATAAGTACAGTTCATTGCCAAGAAAGCAGTTTCTAGCTGCGTTGCAGATAACGTCAGTTTACTTCAATTTAGACTGATTTACCAAGTTTACAAGCGCACTGGCGGGTGCTTGACGCAATTTATGTTAGCCAAGCATACCCTAAGTACTTCTGCGTAAACCATACTCTGTTACCTAGTTGGACCGGTTTAATTCAAATGTATCCCCCAGACTTCTGGATGTGTAAAATAGCTGCTACAAGCATCGACCTGGCTTTGATTTAACAAAATCCTGCAGGTTATTATGAAAAATTCCTGCTCAAATTATGTGCCCTACTTACGTTTCACACGGCAAATTGGTTAGTTAATCTTTTCTATTGCTTGGTTGTATTGGGGCTTGATCATTGTATAATATATTACATATGTTTGGATTGCAGGATGTAGCAAAAAACGTGGAAAATTTCAAACAAAATTTTTAAACCGGAATTCCGGTTCCGGTATGGTTTTTGCTCTTTGCCGGAAACGCAACCGGAACACGATTTTCGCCGGAACCGGAATTCCGGTTACTCCCTGTTGTTAACACATATTATGTACGTAGTTTACGCGTAGAAAACTGCCCGATTTGAGCTTATTTCAGACCTTGCTCCATATATAACTAGAATGTTATTACGTAACATGTGAAACGTTGGTTTAAATATATATTTTGATGAATATTCAGCCAAATATTAGTGAAATTTTTGTTTGTTCTTCATTGTAGCTTGAGCTCGAACCTTTTTAAAATCTTTAAGTTTGTTCATGAAGGTTCACTGCATGGTTCGCCCATAAAAGTTAGACTGGAAAACGTCTCATTACGTTCACGATGATCGAAAAAAATAGCGTTGCCTGATTAAAAATCAGTACATGGTTCGCTCATAAAAATTAGACTGGAAAACGTCTCATTATGTTCACGATGATTGAAAAAATAGCGCTGTCTGATTAGAAATCAATACATGGTTCGCCCATAAAAGTTAGACTGGAAAACGTCTCACTATGATATTTACGATATTTCGTAACATTATTTGGCGAAAGTTCAAACCAATATTCGCTCCATTGCAGTTCTACATGTATATATATATTCGTACTTCGAAATTGACAATAACAGCTTAGCTTGCTCATGGCGTGACCAAAACGATATCCGTATAGAACCGTTTGGCGAAATTTTCTGATCAAAATATTTTTTAAACCGGTCTTTAAATATGTCGGTCATGCTTGAAAATTCTGTCAGCTGAATCTTAAAAATACTCAATTGTAAATTCGCCATATTTATTTGTAGTTTATATGTATTATCCTTGAATGCTTGTTTTTGCCGTCTGGCAGTGCTTATATTAGGTAGATTAACTACTAATTTTTGTACTAATATATGCGACTTTGGATGATAGTCGTCGATATTTGTCTGTTAAGCATTCACTAGAGACAGCAATCAGCGCCAGGTATGTTAATGGATAATGTCATGTTTATAGATGAAACTGTGGCAATTAATGTGTCATATGGTTTTGTAAGATTAGTTCTATTTTTAACTTTATTTCTTTTGTGTCCGAGTAATGCAGCAGGACCATGACTGGCTTTCCTAAACTGCCTCCAAAGTACGTGAGGGAACCGAACATGAGGGTCGCAAATTTGGCTTCCCCTATGTCGAACTGGGTAAACTGACAAACGCGAAAATACCATAAATTCCCGATTCACAGTAAATATATATATATAATAAGCACATTATATCGTGAAATTCTATAGATTCACGGGAATTATATATTTTTTAGCCTTGTAGGGAAAAAATTTAGGAAAGTTTTGGAGTTCCATAAGTAAAAATTGAAATGTTTTTTGTCTCACAGAGAAAAATTGGCTTTTTTAGTCCAGCAAAATATACAAGTGGGTTGAAGCCAAAAAATACATTTTTGGGCAGAACTGGAGCTCACCTGGGGCCTCTTCCACCCTTTTTCATAAAGCTAGCATGAGCTGGCACGATTGTCGTAGATGCGTTATTTATTGTTTCAGCCAATGGGCAGAGTTTCCTACTCAGTGTTCGTTAGTTCATGCGCTGAAGCAGGTGTCCGTATGCGATGCCGTCAAAATCTGGTTTCGATCTGGCTGTCTGTCTGACTATGTGCTCGACAGCATCGCTAAATCTGGTATCTTAACTTAGCCTTTATTTCACTACATACGCTACTGGAAACAGTGTTATGAACGGCCGGAGCACCCTGTCACATGGTGCCTTCGCAGTTCTGGTTGTTTACATTTTAGCACAGATTATTTATTATTGCTTCATTTTGGATGATTTTCATTTTTATTGGGTTCCTGGTTCCAAACGCATGCTCTTGTAACCGCCGTTTCACAATGGACTTGTTACTTTTCTCAACATGACAGTTTGTGTATATGTCGCTGTATATGAGGTTAAAATTTCTAATATTTGCTTATCAAATTTCATTTTAGCGAACAATTTTTAAGCTTCCGACAGCACTATATCCAATTTCAGAAGTATTGTTAGAATTTCTTTAGATTACTCAGAATGTAGAGTAACAAAATAAGTAAAAGGTAAACACAACACAATAGTTTGAAGTGTGCATACGAATATCTATATAACCGTTCAAGCGTTTATCCTGAATTTGATCTACTTACGCTACTCATTTTCGAATTACGTCAGTTTTCAGAATCACAAACTGAAATAGGCAAAAATTTGCTTTTACATTTATATGTCTTCTATGAATGCACAAATCAATTATTCAGCGATCAAGGAACGCCATGTATGCTCGCGTTTGCTTGAACATGTATAATAAATTAAATTGGGGTGCTAATGCTCAAAATGCTGAATGCGAACACCGCCTTCGTGTTCCTATATATAATACAAATTCATGACCGTATAAATAAAGGAAAATTGTGGTTTTAACATCTTCAGCTCATATGATAAAAGACCCCCAAGCCCGAAATAGCTCAGTTTTGAAGATACGGCGATGATGTTGGTACTAAGGAAATATTCATTTATTCCGGTTCTGTTACTGAAGTCCCGCCATCGATATGTCCATGGACCTGTTGGTGTAGTCGTTGTAACTTTTATAATTTTAAATCCTACCTAATTTTTCCAGGTCCCAAGACTACAGAAGTACAGAAGCTTGTTGAGATGGGTAGTCTTGTTTATGTTACTCGTATCCAAAAATGTCAACATCGATATGTCCAAGAACTGTTGGTGTAGTTGTTGTTACTTTTGGGCTTATATATTGTAGGCATTAAATTCAAATCTCTGGATTTGTTCCCGTACAGCGCAGACTTTTGCTTGGAAAACATTGGTCGCTATATTTCAAACGTTGATGCGCTTACTGTCCGGTAACTATAGAATATGTCCATATTAACTTGAAAATTACTGTTACTTTCTATATTTAGATTTTAGTTCTATACATACAGAAAACTCGATTGTACATCATTTTTTTCGTGGCAAACTTGTATTTGCTCATGTGAACCGTTGAATTTTGCGAGAGAATGCTCTTCGTGACTAGGTCAATGCGCCGCCTGGACTAAAAGCGGGTATTTCCTCAAATAGCGGTAATAACTCCTGAATAGCTGTACGATATTTTCTAAGTGTTTTACTTTATAGATGTTGAAGAAAAACAAAATATTAATTTCACCATGCTTGCCGAATAATTGTACGACAGTGACACATGATCAAGCAGTGAGCTTTTGTACCAACTATATATTTGATCGAGAGAAGTGGACGAAGGCAATAAGAAGATTAAATTGCAAACCAGAAAACTTTGGAGTTACCGGACTCGAAGCCGATGATGTAGACGCGGACTTTCGCCTATAGTATTATTATGAGATGTTAAATTTTGAATTTTTTTGATGTTTTCTTGTAAACAAAGTTTTTATAGCTGCGTGGACTGATTTTTTTCTCATCTCTTTGGCTCAAATAGCTTACGCTATTGGCCATGCCTCGAGGCAGAATTTTTAACTACGTCTTGTTATTTCGTACTTCATTCGACAAAACGATCCTCGATGGACATAAAAACGTAGTAGATTGCCTTTTCGCCATGTGGAGTTTAGTGTTGTATTTTTAATTTTGCGAGACGTATACAGGTATATATATTGCTGGAGTGTTCGTGGGCAACCGCGGACCGGTGGGCATCATTCGGAGAACTCGCAATTCAAAACCGGAGGGGCCGAACACCGGAAGGGGGAGGGGTTAAACAGTTGTGACGAAAATTTTTGAGGCGTCAAAGTCATTTTTTAATTATCGTAAAAAAAAGAAAAATGAAAGAAAATGTACTATAGTGCTAAGCTTACCACCGAGGTGGGAATCAAAATCTCGGGGGGGGGGGGAGCACCCGAACAAAAGCGGTACTCTCCACCTCCCGGTTTCAAGAGACAATAACGTGCATGAACTTACAAAATGAGCCGAATTGCGAATTTATGGAATCACTATTTGAAAGTACATAGAGGATAAATGGCAAAATGAGACCAATCACACCTATGTATAGTTCAAGTGGTTGTGGCGATATTGGCGTTTTCATTTATTTTGTTTCTCACGAGTCCATTTGTAACCAACAGTATCCGTCAGTCACAGTTTTATTGCACGGCGCTATAAAAATCAAAATTTCAGACTATTCAAGAACTAAAGCACGTAACCGTTTATTAAAAGAAACGTAACAACCACCGGGAGTAGGGAACTGTATTGTCGCCCTGATCTCCGACGGATCGATTTTAAATACCCCACTCAACAATTATTACCCGCACATTGTTTTGTCTATCATAAGGTTAAATCCAACTATTAAAACTCTTAAAACTTTAAAACAAGACCATTGTTCTGTTCTCCGTAAAACTCAGAACTCCGAAGCGACAAACTGTGCGATTCTATACAAAAATTTGCGCCTTCACAGCACTACCAACCACCCGAAAGTTCTATTCGTTTAATTTTTAAAATGTCAAAATTCCTGTTCTCAGAACTAGAAACAACCCAGCGAACACCAAGCCACACAAAAATAATCAAATTATATTACAAATTTCTACTGAAAACTTGTAAATGTCACACATTCATAAAACAGTTTTAACCCAACCCTATGGCGAAAATAATGAAAATAGCAGTAACGATTTGGAGGATAAGTTGCTCTAAAAATGAGTTCACAAACACCCTTAGAGCAAGAGCGAGCGGTTGCGGAGATACTGCTGGTTTCATGTATTGAGGATCCCATGGGCCCATTAAAAAATCATTTTGACCCAAATAATACATCCTGAGATAATTATGTCGCGAAGCATTACATACACTCTTACAGAGACTTATTTTCTACACAAAATGAGCCAGATATTAACAATAATAATGTCCGCGGAGCGGATCTGACTGACGAAATTGTTCTGATCAGAATTGTTACAATTTTTTCTTAAATTATATCTACTTAATAATATCTAAATGAAAGTTGTGCAATTCATCGACATGTATTACGATAACTTTCCGTTAAATATGATGCAAGTCAAAACTGAAGTAAAAAAAACAAGCACCAGTGAATTATATACACTGTTCTATAAAAGTGTTATGTTTGTTAGCTGAAAATAGACTTTTGATTTAGTCGGTTCAGACTATAAAACTGGCCGGATCGTGGTTCCGGCGAAAAATTTCTTCCTGTGGTTTAAGTAATTAACACTTTGGTTCAAAATTGCTTCGGACAAAAGCTTTCTCAAATTCCGAAAGATCAAATTTGTCCCGACCGGAAGCAAGAATTTTTTGATGTTAAATTGCAACAAAATCTATGTGGCTATAATTCTTGAACGTGTATTGCAGAGGTTTTCGTCATTGCTACATGATCGAAATTAAATTCCTAGGGCTCAGCTATTTACGTGACTGAGATTAACAAATTAGTGCCATTCTCTGTTCTTCTTCAAGTTGCTCTTGTGTTATTCTCGTTAGTGTTCACGATGTTGATGTACACGCAAAACCCCTTGAAATATATCGAATTTGGAAAGCTGCAGTTATTGTATCAAGCATTTCAGTACACATAAGCTGTAAGCGACACTACAGTTCTTTTACGGTTCTTCAGATAGATTGATTACAAATTAGTATGCCATGCCATTATATTTTATTGTTGTTGCAATTCATCGGGTTTGATAACACATCAGTTGTACATTTAGGCCCCACGGACGCGATCTGTTTTCGTGTGGCGTGTCAGTCGATCAAGTCCCGAATGATTTGGCGCAAACCCTAGAATCACTAGGTCTTGAAGGTGTATCGCTTGGCTCAGATTTTCGACTTCCTTCGAAGTTGGTTGAACTCGGTATGGCTAATATTGGTTATGTAATTTTGTTTTTGGATAACTACATCGATTTTGCGGCGGGTTTGAGTAAAAAAACCTGTGTATTTTTCGTCTTTCATCGTATTGTTCCGATGTAGAAAAGTTGTGAAAATATACGGCATCACGACATCCAACCGCTATCGAATAAATCGGGGAAGCCATATCATTTTATGTGAGTTAGAGCTGTATGTGCGTGATAAGGAACAAAGATTAGTACGTAAAACGAACGTGGAACTTTGTGAATGTTTTAAGAACGTTCATTGACAAGCGAACGTAAAACTCAAAGAAATTTTTTTGTGATTGTGAACGAACGTGGGTGCGTTGGTTATGAAGGAACGTAAATGCAAACAATTTTGTATACTTTATATCCATGATTGTGGGCTATAACAATGCATATCGTACAATATTATGAGCTTGATTTTAGATCGCTGGTTTTCTAAAGCATACAGTTGATAAGAAATCTCAGCAAAACAGTAGTCTAAGTTGGTTCGATTTGTAGTTACAGAGTATGGATATTATCAATAAGTACCGTGATTTTAGAACTGTGGTTTTCTAAAGCATACAGTTGATAAGAAATCTCAGCAAAACAGTAGTGTAAGTTGGTTCGATTTGTAGTCACAGAGTATGGATATTATCAGTAAGTACCGCGATTTTAGATCTGTGGTTTTGTAAAGCATACAGTTGATAAGAAATCTCAGCAAAACAGTAGTGTAAGTTGGTTCGATTTATAGTTACAGAGTATGGATATTATCAATAAGTACCGCGATTTTAGATCTGTGGTATTCTAAGGCATACAGTTGATAAGAAATCTCAGAAAAACAGTAGTGTAAGTTGGTTTGATTTGTAGTTACAGAGTATGGATGTTATCAATAAGTACCTCCAACAATAATGACTCGAAACGATTTTGCTATCGCAGCGGCTGCGCAGGATTCGGATTCGAATGTGTAAATGCGGCGCGAATTACGAAAAGTTCACTATTTCAAATCGGATTTCAGTATTCTATTTTGTCTATTCGACGGTGAATCAATGGATAGTCAGGAATTAATAAGCAACACGAAATGATGAGAAATGTGGTAGAAAGTTTACAACTCTTGTCTTACACGTGCATATTATGGAACAAAATTTGCATGATCACTTTTATGATCAGCTGAATGATATGTTTTTGATCACATATCGATCGACTGTTTTTGAGTATTTACCTCTTTCACGGCTGCTACCGCTGCTTCTTTGTCAGCATTTGTCCCGTTTGATTGAATTGTCTGGTTTTGTCAACCGCCTCCGGCATTTATCAGTGTCGAATCTTTGGTTAGGTAGTATTTGTACCACAAAGAGATCCGCTTTCAGGGTGCCGCACCATCGTTGTTTCGGACGTTTTCCCAGAAAGTCGACGTTGTGTCCTGTGTGCTGAAGATCGTCTGACCAAGCACGAGACTATACCATCGCAGACGAGCTTCTTTTAGTTTTTCGAAAATGAAAGCGACACCGTATCATTGTTGGATGGCGTCGTTGTAGACCTCGTCGAGTTGTGTGATGCCACTACGACATAACGTACATATTTGTCTTGACAACAAGATGAAGCTCGACCTCCTTAGTTATTTGCCAGAATTCAGAGCCATAGATGGCAACAGCTTGGACGACTCCTTTCACTTCATTCTATCTTTCATGCGACAGTTGTCGAGTGACACTTTAAAAATGCAGTGTTGATTCTAGAAATAGCTTCACGCTTCAGACACCCACCGGCTGGTCATTTTGAACCCAATTATTTAATGTCTTCAATTCTGGCTAATTCAATATCGTTTACCATAATGCTGTATTTGTTGACTGATTCTGTTCTTTGATAGTCGCCGTTTTTGATGTTGGATGCAAGTCCGCCTTGGGTGAGCCGTCTTTGTCAGCTTTTTTTAAATCCGCCATGTCGTTAGCAGCGGAAAGAACGTTGTCCTGGTATACAACAATGCGTACGGTCCTAGACGCTGAATCTATCACGTAATAGCGTCCATAAGCAGCACGAGCTACAGTTTCAAGAGCGCAGAGCCTTTATGCATTCCGACCTATATCCGAAATGAGTTTAATGTTCTGAAAGCGCTTCTAACTTCACTGATCGGGTTGCGATATTGCAGTGGGACATACGTATCTAGCTGCTTTGGTACTTGATGAAATCAGAGCGCGTGTCAGATTAGCTCGTGAGTAACAACATCAAAAGGTTTCGCAGTCAATTTTATGATGTTCATGTAGTTTCTCGAATTTTGCTGCCTTGTTGGGCTAGGGTACTTGCTTTCTGACGCCGGAAATCATAGGATGTTTATCGGCAGGCTAGAATCATGCCTTGCCGCGTTGATTGCGGCGGACACGGTAGCATTGATCGTTGATTGTGTAGGCGTAGTATCCATGGCTGATACTACCTTTACTTGTTACACCGGCCGATGTGGCTCGTCATTTGTCACAAGGGGCCTCGTTGGAAGAACTTTCTTAGTTGCGGATACCAAGCTGATTTTATGCGTTTTTTACTTTATATTGTAGTTTGCCGTCCAGTAGGTAGTTTATTGTTGACAATCACCAAACCCTAGTTTACGGTATGGCCATGTGGATGCAAGGACTTGACTTGTCGAGGAAAAGGTTTCGCATGAGTATTGTACTTCGTTTAAATGACAATAGTACTCGACCAATCACACGACTAGTCTACTGCCGCTACTGTCGGTGCTTAATACTTGCATATCTTTGTTTTAGAATATTCCGGACCACGGCGAAACGAAGAAAATGCAAACGATTTATCGCGTCTTTTAACTGTGCTGCCTGATGTGAGAAACACTCTCAAAAATCTTCAACTATCTCACACCGAATTTTCAACGAGCGAAGCAATTGCGCAAACTCTCGCTACTCTATCGAAACTCAATTCGCTTCTCATGATCGGTCTTAAATTTTGCAAGTTTCATCAACCGCTCTTCAATACGACACAACTCAAGGCGGATGTTGATCGCGTGCTTGAAGATGGATTTCACAAAAATATCAGGTTAGAAAGTTGTTTATAGCGTATAGTTCAATTCAGAGTGTAGAGAATAGAACGAACGTAGAATTCTCACTGGCCAGAGTGATAAATATTGACGGTGACCGTTCTGGGTTTTTTTGCGTGGCACGCATAACTCAACTTCGGCACTGCGTTTTGACGTCCGAGATAACTTATTCAAAATCTTAAAATGTTTATTTGTGTTGTTTAGTTAACTGCGAAAACGGATTGCAATTCCTTCGAGTTGTGAAATTCTATCAAATATGTTCTGGTCGGGTCAAAATGGGTTCCGACAAAACGCGTTAGTCATTGGATCTCGACAACCGGTCTTAGCTTAGGCTAATTCTATAGGTCAAAAAACTTTATAAGGCTGTTGTATGTCATGCTTGCTATGTGGCTATTATCCAAGATCTCGGTCAAAAGGGGTTTTTAATGGGTCCGTTAGACCGAAAATGTACATGTACGATATTATCTCCTTAATCGCTTGAACTATATGGGTGTTATTAGTCTCAGTTGGTAGAGCAATCGGCTCTCTGTATAGCTGCACATAGTGTACTCTGTTGTCATTATTTACGGTTCAGGGTGGGTTAAAATGGAGTTTTTGATTGGCACATGAAACCCAGTATACACGTAAATAGCAAAATCTCAACAACCCGGGTGTTAGTGTTCTCGTGTCATAGAGAATCTCACCTTCTGTGTAGCCGCATATAGTGTGTTGCTGTTATTTTTACACTGCTGGTTGAGTTAGAATGGGTGTTTAAAAGGGCCAATAAGTCCCCCCAAAAAAATAAACGCAATATCTCCGACACCGCTCTTACTGTATGGGCGTTATCGGTATATTGTAGAGCATTTCATCCGCTATGTATTTGCAGATTGTGAGTCTCTAAATTAGCAATAAGCGGATTCATCTTCTCAAACATTAGAGCAGCATGGCTAATATTAGGCTCATTTTGTAAGTTGATGGTCAATATAACTGTGCACGTCTCTCTAAATTACATATTTAACACTCAGAATTCAACACCTTGGCAGCGAGGCAAGCTATTAGTAAGAATATAAGCGCTGCTATGTATGTAAATATTTGCGCTTCAAATATAAAGTTAAAGTTCAAATATTAAAGTGAATATGTTTGCTTTCAACAGGTTTGCGTTCATTTGACTCTATATGCGCGTCACTATATTTTGTGGTTAACTGATATTTTTTGTACAATTATTTTTATGCCTTGTTACGGCTGGCCGTAGGTTGCTTTGTACATTAAGGAGATTCAGACGTTTGTTGCGGCACCTGTTTCCCTGCTGCGCGTTATGTTTAATTTGACACGATGCTCGGTTTATGTACATATGCGTTGACATTTAGTTGCCTACAGCTGCTGTTATAATGGTTAACAGAGTAAATATATAATGAATATTCTGCAAGTAATATAATTTTTGGTATTTTTGGACCTAGTCACCCTGCAAGTAGGATTACATTGGGTGATTTTGGTATCAATCGATAGGTTTCGTGTAAAGTTTCGTTTTTGTATGTCTATGGAGATCATAATTTCGTCTTTGGCATGCAAAAGCACATTAAACGTAAAAACATTGTTTCGAGTTATTTGAGAAAAACTACTTGTTTAAAATTATGTGGCACAGACCATAACTAGATTTTCCACTTTATTAATCAACCGAAACGCCTGTATAGTGGCCCCAACGGCACTAGTCTACTGTGCTTGTACGCGGTTTAAGGATAGGTTAAATAAATAATGCGGTTATGCATGCGGCCACCCATCCTTTAGCAAATTTTACAACACCGAATTATATGATGCGGCAATGAATGTCTTACTAAAAGCTACATAATATACTTCAATTACCTGTGCTTCTAGTCATAAATTTGCCTCTCTTTCGGCATCTTCAATATCACTATCGTCCAAACAATCAGCAACGGTTGCAGCCGAAGGCAAGTTTGCGTAAAGGCCATGAAATTCCTTTGGGATAGCGGGTGTGTCGCCGTCACACAGGGCGATAAGGTTTGCTTTCTTCTGCTTAGAAATGGGAGACTAGTTGGAATACGCGCGTGGAATTTGTGCGAGTTCGTTGTCCCTGAGTTTACGTGCTGTCGGGAGCTCGACCTCATAGAAAAGTCCACTATCATCGAGATCGTAATTGTAGTAAAAACTGTTTGGAGATGACTTTCGGAATTGAAACCAACAAATATCAAACCACCGTAAAGCATGTCCTTGCACATTTCGGCTAGCCCAATCAACGCTGAATGCATTAGTGACCGCTTTCCAATCGATAAAGTCAAAGCCGGCATAATTTTATTTTCAACCAGTCGTGTATCTCAAGGATGCATCGATATTTGTTGCATTTCTGACACACATGAGTTTGTTCTATCGGTATTATTATTTTGGTTTAGTAATAAATCACACTAAGTATGTATAGTTTGAATTTACAAGACATCTGTAATTAGGCAGTGCATTCAGCAGTTATCTTCTGTAAACTGCAATGACAAAAACATATTTTTAACATAATCATTCGGGCTTTAGTGAAATTAAGCCCGCGTTATGCTCGATATTACGCTCGCTGCACTGTTACCTTTCGAACCAATCATTGAATCAAATTCGGTACAGTGAAATTTTCGCATCGAAGTAGTTCTGACACAATAAACATCGCTCGTTTTTAAAATTGGACCCATTGTTTGTTTGAATTTTGCAAGCTGTAAGTTAGCTTAAGATATTTCAGAAGCGGTCAAAGCCATGCACGGCCACCATGCGTAACCCTTGACTTTGCACCACCGAATTACACCCGGCTTGAGAGACTCCATTAAATACAGAGTTCAATACGTTAGTTGACTAATACAAAACAGTTCAGTAATTGAAAGAGTATAATTACCTTTAGAATCTGTTTATGAAGTGAGTAAATAGAACATAATTATTATTGAGTACACATAGATTATAAGAATGTTCTGAGAAAGTACGGCAAGTTGCTCTGCGACCACATACCATACATTAGAACGGCTTTCGTTAATCAGACTGATATAAATGATTTAGTTATCGGGTCGGTTCACGAAACCATGTAATTTGGTCGGGGGGGCTACATCGGCACTTTTTGGCCCATTGTCTTTTGGAAGGAAATTTAATTGCGCTGTGTGGTGTAGTAATATGCTGTCCGACCGTCATTATAAGGTATGGTGGACTTCTGTGCCCCTAACATAGCAGGAGCTAGGGGTCCACAAATTGGATGGGCCAAATGAAGCCAACAACACATGTCCCACTGTAAACGTTCGCGGTATCGCCAGCACATGATACATATGTGTGTTTTTCATTTCACTGTGATCGTTTGATATTTGCTAATTTTTCCGGAAAAACTTGGGGGTAAACATAGACACTGAAGCTGACGCCAAGCTTCAAAAATTTTTTTCGTGACATGTAGCCCTCCGACCTAGGTCAAATCTGACAACTCGCATAAGCTGGTAAATAATGTCAAAGTGCACTAGCGCCAATAATTCTATATAACGATAATCGTAATCGGTACAGGTGTCAGTGAAAAAAAGAAAGTGAGCGTATGTCTATGTGTTGGTTAGATATTGCGGCCGAAGCTTACAAAGTGCCAAAAATGAGGTATGCAAAATGTAGCCCCCCCCCGACCTTGCGAAAATGCAGTTTAAAAAGCCAAATTTAGCATACAGTCTTACATTAGGCCGGATAGAAATATATATAGTAACTCCCCACTAGAATCGGGACATGTACTAAAATTTTTTAATGAAAACGTAGCCCCCCCCCCCGACCTGATGTGTAGCCCCCAGACCAAATCCAGAACCTCTAGAAGTAGTTAAGGTTCTACGCGTTATATGTTGTAGAAAGGTGTAGGTCCCAACCCGACTTAAGGTGTAGCCTCCCGACTTCCGGTGTAGCCCCCCCCGACTTCAGGTGTAGCCGCCCCGACTTACACATAAATGGGTGTCAATATTTACAAGAAATATGGATCTTCCTGAAATTTTCTGTCGGAAATCTCCCACTCATGGTTGGTTTGTGAGCATAAAATGGTATCTGTATGTGCTGTATCCGTTGCGCTAGAAACACTTCTGCGACACGCTTGTCCTAAATTGATCATTTTTAACCTCAAAAGGTCTCTAGCGGCACCCCAATTATAGGCCACATGTCCTCCAAATGGCTTGACCGCGACCCTTTTTGTCCGGCTTGCATACAAACAGACCATAGTTCATGTGTCGCTGCGTCAACCTATAGAATAAAGGCTTATTTCGGATTAAAATTTGAACCCCAGGGGCTCTTTGCGAACCCTGTAACAGGTTTTAGGAAATTCGTTTTGCATAGAGACGTCGATATTCGAAAATTCAAGTTTTTTTACGTCGGAAGAGTCTAAACACTGTACATTCGAAAACGTTTCATTTTGGCTTCAAAAAGTGGTGTTTAAAATTACATGGTTTCGTGAAATGACCCATCGTATCTGCCTTAACTTGCTTAGGGGCAATGATAAACTGATATCTCGAAATTACAGGCTTCGCTGAAACGGTCAATAATTTTAAATGTTTAGTTATTTTCAAGATTCAAAGTTATTTACGGGGTAGATTCGCTTCTCGTACGTGACTTCGCTATCCGCCACTCTTACCGCACACGCGCTGTAAATAGCTTCGAATCTTCGCTGCAGACCCGATTTTTTTTCTAAATGGTCCATTAAATCACAGAATTTTGTTAAAATAGGCGGACGAGTTCCAGTTTTATCAGACCATTTTTAATCCTTTTACAAATGGAAATCAGATAATGCGCTTTAGCACAATAGGTTACACGTTTTCGGCTGAAGCAGCATCAAGCATAATATCATTATGTGACTAATACCGATTTGTACGATTTAAAATATGCTGCGAAATTAAAATCTAATTTTGTATCGCCTATAAACGTAGTATAAATTGGGCTATTATAATGCGGTTTAGCACAGCCTTTAGACAGCGTCGATGTGGTCGAGCAACCTGAAAATCGCAAAATTTGCGTTTTTGCATGACGACGATTCGTCATCGGATAGATGGATCCTCACAAAATTTTCGTATTTTATCATAAATTCAGTCGATTTGTGCCCTTTCGTTAGCCGCCGCTAAACCCCGCGAACCATGTCTTCCGGGTCAAAATAGTCCACAGAGGAATCAAGGGTTACATTTTTAAAATTTGGCTACCGGATATCATTCGCGACCAATATCTCGAGCTCGAGGTTTCGCAAGCACGAGGGCTACTACTTTGTGATTTGTTGAGAAAGCTGTCGTTTTCGAGCTATGAGTCGAAGTTTAAAATTAACTCGAAAAAGTGAAATTTTTAAAAAATTTCAAAGCAAGTTTTTTCTTATTGAAGGTGAACTATGGGTTTATAGTGTTATTTAACTCGTTAAACAAACTCGTTTTATTGTTGGCTATGTTAAGGACGGCGCTGGAGCATAATTTGTTAAATTTTGGCACCAAAATGTCCAGTTTCGTTACTTTTTCAATATAGATGTATGTAGGTCAATTGAACGTGTCTAGTTTTCAGGTTTGCTAAATACTATAAAAACAATTGCATTTGCGTGGTATGCATCAAATAATGTAAGTCTTAAATAATAATTTTTCTTAAAATTTGTAATTTATAAATTTCAAGAGTTTTTTGTCTTTTTGGTCATTGGGAGAAAAATGAAGAGTTTTTCCGTTTTGAATATGACAAGATGACCGCAGCATTGTCATTGAAGTACTGCCCGTATATGGACTTTAAGTGGGCTTAGGGACCTGAATGTGAAGCGACGAAATGGTCAATAGGGGTAGAGTCGCCACGCTCGGTCCATCTCCCCTCTTTTTGTGAGTTACTATTTATAATGGACTCTCGGTTCAATCAAGAGTTCAGTTATATCATAAAACATTCGATTCTTTTAAATACTACGTCTAAAAGCCTTTGATAATTTTCTATTTTTAGCAACATCATTACATCGAACGGTATCGACGACGATGTTTTCTCAAATCTGCGAGCGGTGAAATTCGACTTGTGTTACGGGCATGTCGGTCCGATGCTGGAATTTTTCGTCGCTTCGGTTCCAAAACTCAAAATTGTTGCCTATGAAACGATTGTGGACCGCTCCGGCCTGGACGCTGCGTACAAATTAGTGCCCACGATGTACCGCCGAAATATGAGGCTCAAATTTTCGACGCTCCAACGAAGTCCGAACGATACAAGTTTGTCCGTTTCGCTTTTGATTTTTTAGTTTTGTCAATGTGTTGGTAACGCAAGTCGAAGCCGTTTCTTTAAGGGTACAATATATTAACGGGGTTATTAGAGGTATATGCGAGGCGAGATCTGGGAGCTGTTGTCTTCGAGTATTACTTAGTAAGCTTAAATGTGAATACCGAAGCTGTTTGCTGATAGAACGTTTCTAGAATAATTACTTTAATGTAGTTGTGGAGCGTAATTGCCTTGTCATATGATGGGCGATGATGGCTTGTATGTAGTTCTTTGTCGCCGTGATGATAGTTTCTGTCTTGATGTTTGTTAATATGATGGCATCATGCGGTAGTCGAGGATTGGACTGAGTTGAAAATATTTATATGTATATTCGGGGGAGATTGGCGACTTGTCTTTGTATCAGTTGTACTCAGTAAGTTACCCGAAATGATGTAGTACAAGAGTATTGTGTGGACATTAGCACGACGGGACACATTACGTTACGCATAGTCTAGGAAGTAAAGGGTGTTTCGCTGAGGAGGGATTCAGGAAAATTTGGAGCCAGTTAAGTAAGTAAAGGTCGCTTCGGTGTACATGGTCGTAGGAATTAGTCCTAGTTCCACCCAATTGTACACCTTGCTTTATTATAATGCATAAATTGATTCCACATGTTTATCCGCCTTAACTTAACTTTATTACTTACATCAAAACGTAGTGGTGACTGAGGTTCTTAGCTGCTTTTGAACCACGTGGTGCTGATCGTATGTTAGGTAAAAGATCCCTCCGAACATAGAACGACAACCTACGATTATTTTTTTATTATTTCATGGTTAAACAGGCTGCGCTAATGCAATCGATTTACTTATATCATACGTCATGGACAGTACAGGTAAGTAGGTACAGTCGGGCTCAGAAATAAAAGCAAATTTTTCCCGAATCGTATGCGAACACTTCACGAAAAATTGACAGCTGTTCAATTGCTATTATCGAATTTTTCGCGAACACTTCGCGAAAAACCTACGATTATTTCTGAACGTGACTGTGTATATACTCTTAACAACATTTTGCAACATTCGTTAAAACATAATTTTTTTGTAACTGTTAGCGCCTATTGCACAAGTCAAGTGTTGGAGAAATACTTCGGTTTCTTTTAAGTTTTAGCCGAAAGGATGCTAAAAACACCTGTAGCCTGGAGCTGATTCAGTCTCACCATGCATTATACACGATTTCGAAAGATGCATGTGCTATTTATCTGTCTCAAAATTAAACTGTAATAAATTTAATTAGGGGAACATTTCTCTGTTAAGGTTATTCTCCGTTATTTAACTAATATACAGTGGAATAATGCAAATTTAATAATATAAATGTTCTAACGTACAACACAATGTTTTGTGCGAAAAATTCTTTTTGATAGTTTGGATTCTCCCTCCGCTTGGTCTCTATTTCACCTGATATGCGTTGCTTAAAATTAGTAACAAAGTAACATTATTATCCATTAGTAGTATGTTTTTGGTGAGTAGTGTGCACTAAAACCATGCGCATCCAACTACGTACAATGGTTGTTACGAACAAAAATAAAACAAATTTTACGACAAGTTCGCAAGTGTATCGAGAATTTTCTAATGCGAAAAATTAGCAGTGGCTCAATTTAGTAAGTTGCGAATAATTTTATTGTTTGACCATTTTTGACGAATAATCCATTTCTGCCCGTCATGTATTGTACAACTGTTCTAGAAACGCTATCTGATGCTGAAATCAAACCGCCACTTGAATTTTATCGAATTCTAATTCGACTCGACTTGGCATTTGTCGAGAGCGATCGTATTGTTTCGCTGTTATTTAAGCCGCCTGACAATGGCATTACCTATCCAGTGTTGACCGAGTTTCGTGCAATTCGTTGTAACGGTGTCAACGATACAACGTTTGAAATCATAGCACGTACGTGTCCGGCAATCAATAGGATAACGCTCAATGGCTGCCAAAATGTTACCGATAGAGGTCTGTGGCATTTGCTTGTTCATTGGGAAGATATTTTCGGTGAAAACAGAGCTGCGTTTGTTTTCGACAACAAAAGTATACATTGTAGCATAGACGAAAAGCATAAAAATACCGGCTCCAAATTTGTGCCACAGAATGACAGTAAGGCGGAAAATTTCTTGACTTCGCAGCGTGTGATCAGAGTTTTGATTTCTAATACCGGTATAGAGTTACTGCCGTTTTACGAGGCTTTCCGGTCACTATTTCCGTGTTATCGGAGGTCACTTTGCGAAGTAAAAGCCACAGCAACTGCGAACCAGACGACTGGTGTTATGCTACCAGAATCGATAGCAGCTAATACAGATAAATCATCTGATTCCAAATCAACTATTGAATGGATTGAAATTGAAGGCGCTACAGAAGAACTTCGAAAGGTAGTAAACAGCCCCAAAATGGATCAGGTAGCAGATGAGTGCTTGAAATTGTATGCAACTGCTGCTGGCACAGCTGAATTGTGTTTGCAACGTAGTTCGGATAAACAACGAGTATTTAGTGCTAAAGGCACGAGTTCAGCTCTGGATTGTCCACCGTCTGCTTTAGGCAGCAATATTAATCACTCAGCGGCAAGTCACAGCACTTCAAAACAGCAACCGTGTTCATCGAGCGCAGGGAACGCGGAATCCGTCGTAGCCTGTGTGCCGGACGTACCGAAGTTTGCCCGCGATCATTTTACCGGTAACCAAGTTCGACTAGAAGCCCAAATTGTGCGAAAAGTTTTAAACGACAACTGCAGCAACCCAACTGCGGCATCGCTGTCCCATCGCGGGCAACGAAATTATAAACTCACGATTTGGGATCGTGACTATCCGAACGCAATGATGATAGTTCAGGATTATCCTCCGAGTTGTACGGTGCCGATACTTGGATTTATCACGGATGTGCCTGCTTCGTTTTAATTTATTGTGTACTTTATTGTGATACTACGTGATCAAATAAAGCTTAAGAACTATAATTTTTGAAAGTAATCTTTTTCGAAAATGTCTGCAAAACACCCAAAATTATTTATACTTTATTTCTTATTATTTCATGTATAAGTTAGTGAGCGCTGAGGATCAGTCTGCACCGGTGCAACTGCTCTTACCAGAGCAAAATAATGTACTTTCCAAAGGGATTACATTGGTATCCTTTTGAGGTTCGAACACCTTAAGCCATGTTTACCCCACCTCCCTGAAAAACCCGCACCCCACGAACCAAGGCGCGTAAGAATTTTGGGGAAATTGACAAATTTAGAGGAAATTAGTACAAATTGTGGGAATCGTTTAGCAAACCGCGAGAAAATTGTGGAAACTTTAGGAAAATTTGGAAATTGTGAGTTCCCCCACTGTTACCAATGACGGAACCATCTACCTCTGTGTGGATGAAGAATCTTGGGTACGTATGAGTTTCACCACATCATGTTTATTGATTTTCAGCCAAAATGTTCAGCCATTTTTTTATTGATTCTTCTGTTTTATTGGTTTATTACTTGTATTCGCTTGGCCAACATTTGACTTTTATAAAAGATTTTGGCAAAATTAACGAATTGTGCGCGTAAGCTTACTTCACCGGTGGCCAAGATAATGTTATAATGTTTTAAAGGTTTCGAAAGCTTGATGATGTACTATGTCTACGTTGGTCTTAAACACTTGTGTGCTCTATGTTGGTCTATTTCAATTATTGTATGTAGTTTATAACGTAATCACTTGGGAATATTTTTTCAAAAAATGAGGGAAAGCGTTTCCTTCGGTCAAAATTTCCAAATTGAATAAATAGGGAACCAAATAAAATTTGTTACTTTATTACTACTGTGCAATTACTGGAAATGCGTTACGGTAGTTTCTCTCTAGTAATCACATAATTCTAATGAAACTGCCTCCAAAATTTTAGCCAGAGTGGACTAAGTAAATAGGGTGTAACATAAAAATTTATGTTTCACAGCTGAAATGAGTTCAGATTCAGTTTTTGACTCGGCAAAATTTCTGCGTTCGCAGTTTAAGGAAGGTTGGTTCACACTAAACAGTCATCATGTCTGTTCGTTTTAAATGCACATAAACTACTTAAAAAAATTCAAACCCTATTGTACTTGCTTAAATAGGAGTAAGTAAATCGAATTATAGCAGTTTGCGATTTACTGATTAAATAGAGGTGAGAAAGAGTTGGAATTTCAGGCTCTTGGTCATAATTGTCTTTTGCTGAGCCAATTCCGGTTCGGCAGAAGTTATTCTCGGCTCTTTCGATGAAAATTCATACTCGGCTGTTATGCTCCGAATTATAGCAGTTTGCAATTTACTGATTAAATAGAGGTGAGAAAGAGTTGGAATTTCAGGCACTTGCTCGGGTTTTCTTTTCCTGAGCCAATTCCGGTTTGGCTCTCGCAGGCAGAAGTTAGACTCGGTTCTTTCGATGAAAATTCAGACTCGGCTGTTAGGCTCCGAATTATAGCAGTTTGCGATTTATTGATTAAATAGAGGCGAGAAAGAGTTGGCATTTCAGGCTCTTGGTCGGCTTGTCTTTTCCTGAGCCAATTCCGGTTCGGCAGAAGATATTTTCGGCTCTTTCGATGAAAATTCATACTCGGCTGTTATGCTCCGAATTATAGCAGTTTGCGATTTACTGATTAAATAGAGGTGAGAAAGAGGTGGAATTTCAGGCTCTTGGTCGGCTTGTCTTTTCCTGAGCCAATTCCGGTTCGGCAGAAGTTATTTTCGGCTCTTTTGATGAAAATTCATACTCGGCTGTCAGGCTTCGCATTATAGCAGTTTGAGATTTACTAGTAGAGTGAGCATAATGTATTGTAGAAACCACAAAAGGAACTATAATGTAGTTGCTGTTACAGCTTTCAAGATCAGGGCCAAGACAATTCTTGCTGTTGACAACTGCTGTATAATGACGTTTTTGTTTTGGAAAAGGACTTTTAAGAACCCACCACAGCTTTTCAAGATACATTCCGCTCGGCTCTTGCAGATGGATCCTAAGCTCTGATTCTGATTGTTAGACATCATGGCTGGTTCAGCTCTTCATACATCATGGACGTATCTGAGCCAAGAGTCTAAGTCCTCGCATCTATTGCATAAGCAGAATAAATTTCTTATAACATTGCTGTGTATAATATGGCTTCCTTTATAGGCTTACTAGTCACCATAATTTATTTCAGTCTAAATAAAATAGTGCGTAGGGAGGCAGGGAGGGGCCTTGGAGGTTATCGTGAAGAACCCGAAGCGTGCCGTCCAACTCCACAAGCAAGAAAATAAAATTCAGCATAAATATCATTAATCAGGGGTAGCAAAATTTTTACTTACGCCCTGGCACCACATTATACCCTCGCTATGATATCGAAGTAAAGGATACAAAAACCGCAGGAAATAGCTGTTTAATTTCGTGCGGACGCATATATATTTATAGAAAAGTAATTTTAATGTTAAAAAATTAACCGCTGCTCGTACGATACTCGCTTAGTGCTCGTACTATGATATAACGATGTTCGCTCGCCCTCAAAGGCGACAGTTATTTGTAGAAAAGTAATTTAAATGTTAACAAATTGACCGCTGCTCCTAAGATACTCGCTTGGTGCTCGTACTATGATATAGCGATGTTCGCTTGCCCACAAAGGCGACAGTTATTTGTAGAAAAGTAATTTAAATGTTAACAAATTGACCGCTGCTCCTAAGATACTCGCTTGGTGCTCGTACTATGATATAGCGATGTTCGCTTGCCCACAAAGGCGACAGTTATTTGTGGTGCGTACTGCACATGTCAATAGGAGTACAGCTCAAAACGCCTCTTTACGTTGAGATGAAACTTATTTTTATAGCCATTCCACGAATCAATTGTGGACTGCTATGAAACTGTTTTGATTGCAATTTATCATCTCATCTGATGGTCTTCTATTGAGTTTTGTTTCAGCTGAAATTTTCAAAGTCGACCCATGTGATACCGCCTGTTTAAATACCCAACGCAGTAGCAATTTAACGGCGAATGAAAACAGCAGAAAACTAGAATTATTGTTATTTAGCTACTTGACAATGGTTTTGTTAAACACGTATTTATCTACTAGAGTGATCAATCCTTTTAGGAGGGCAAAAAATATCTCGGAGACTAGCGTGCAGGCAGTTTGCACATCGTGATTTAAGCAGTATCGAGGTTGTCGGAAACGTTTCAGGCCATCGTACACATGTCGCTGTATTTGTAGCGACGTTGACTTTATTGTATATATAACATCAAGGTATTAGCTCGTGGTGATTATGTATATAGAGGGACCAACCCTTTTAGGAGGGCAAAAAATATCTCGGAGACTAGCGTGCAGGCAGTTTGCACATCGTGATTTAAGCAGTATCGAGGTTGTCGGAAACGTTCCAGACCATCGTACACATGTCGCTGTATTTGTAGCGACGTTGACTTTATTGTATATATAACATCAAGGTATAGCTCGTGGTGATTATGTGTATAGAGGGACCAACCCTTTTAGGAGGGCAAAAATATTTTGGAGACTCGGATGTTAGCAGTTTGCACATCGTGATTTAAGCAGTATCGAGGTTGCCGGAAACGTTCCAGGCCATCGTACACATGTTGCTGTATTTGTAGCGACGTTGACTTTATTGTATATATAACATCAAGGTATAGCTCGTGGTGATTATGTATATCGAGGGACCAACCCTTTTAGGAGGGCAAAAATATTTTGGAGACTCGCATGCAAGCAGTTTGCACATCGTGATTTAAGCAGTATCGAGGTTGCCGGAAACGTTCCAGGCCATCGTACACATGTTGCTGTATTTGTAGCGACGTTGGCTTTATTGTATGTATAACATCAAGGTATAGCTCGTGGTGATTATGTATATCGAGGGACCAACCCTTTTAGGAGGGCAAAAATATTTTCAAGCAGTTTGCACATCGTGATTTAAGCAGTATCGAGGTTGCCGGAAACGTTCCAGGCCATCGTACACATGTTGCTGTATTTGTAGCGACGTTGGCTTTATTGTATGTATAACATCAAGGTATAGCTCGTGGTGATTATGTATATCGAAGGGACCAACCCTTTTAGGAGGGCAAAAATATTTTGGAGACTCGCATGCAAGCAGTTTGCACATCGTGATTTAAGCAGTATCGAGGTTGCCGGAAACGTTCCAGGCCATCGTACACATGTTGCTCTATTTGTAGCGACGTTGGCTTTATTGTATGTATAACATCAAGGTATAGCTCGTGGTGATTATGTATATCGAGGGACCAACCCTTTTAGGAGGGCAAAAATATTTTGGAGACTCGCATGGAAGCAGTTTGCACATCGTGATTTAAGCAGTATCGAGGTTGCCGGAAACGTTCCAGGCCATCGTACACATGTTGCTGTATTTGTAGCGACGTTGGCTTTATTGTATGTATAACATCAAGGTATAGCTCGTGGTGATTATGTATATCGAGGGACCAACCCTTTTAGGAAGGCAAAAATATTTTGGAGAATCGCATGCAAGCAGTTTGCACATCGTGATTTAAGCAGTATCGAGGTTGCCGGAAACGTTCCAGGCCATCGTACACATGTTGCTGTATTTGTAGCGACGTTGGCTTTATTGTATGTATAACATCAAGGTATAGCTCGTGGTGATTATGTATATCGAGGGACCAACCCTTTTAGGAGGGCAAAAATATTTTCAAGCAGTTTGCACATCGTGATTTAAGCAGTATCGAGGTTGCCGGAAACGTTCCAGGCCATCGTACACATGTTGCTGTATTTGTAGCGACGTTGGCTTTATTGTATGTATAACATCAAGGTATAGCTCGTGGTGATTATGTATATCGAAGGGACCAACCCTTTTAGGAGGGCAAAAATATTTTGGAGACTCGCATGCAAGCAGTTTGCACATCGTGATTTAAGCAGTATCGAGGTTGCCGGAAGCGTTCCAGGCCATCGTACACATGTTGCTCTATTTGTAGCGACGTTGGCTTTATTGTATGTATAACATCAAGGTATAGCTCGTGGTGATTATGTATATCGAGGGACCAACCCTTTTAGGAGGGCAAAAATATTTTGGAGACTCGCATGGAAGCAGTTTGCACATCGTGATTTAAGCAGTATCGAGGTTGCCGGAAACGTTCCAGGCCATCGTACACATGTTGCTGTATTTGTAGCGACGTTGGCTTTATTGTATGTATAACATCAAGGTATAGCTCGTGGTGATTATGTATATCGAGGGACCAACCCTTTTAGGAAGGCAAAAATATTTTGGAGACTCGCATGCAAGCAGTTTGCACATCGTGATTTAAGCAGTATCGAGGTTGCCGGAAACGTTCCAGGCCATCGTACACATGTTGCTGTATTTGTAGCGACGTTGGCTTTATTGTATGTATAACATCAAGGTATAGCTCGTGGTGATTATGTATATCGAGGGACCAACCCTTTTAGGAGGGCAAAAATATTTTGGAGACTCGCATGCAAGCAATTTGCACATCGTGATTTAAGCAGTATCGAGGTTGCCGGAAACGTTCCAGGCCATCGTACACATGTTGCTGTATTTGTAGCGACGTTGGCTTTATTGTATGTATAACATCAAGGTATAGCTCGTGGTGATTATGTATATCGAGGGACCAACCCTTTTAGGAGGGCACAAATATTTTGGAGACTCGCATGCAAGCAGTTTGCACATCGTGATTTAAACAGTATCGAGGTTGCCGGAAACGTTCCAGGCCATCGTACACATGTTGCTGTATTTGTAGCGACGTTGGCTTTATTGTATGTATAACATCAAGGTATAGCTCGTGGTGATTATGTATATCGAGGGACCAACCCTTTTAGGAGGGCAAAAATATTTTGGAGACTCGCATGCAAGCAGTTTGCACATCGTGATTTAAGCAGTATCGAGGTTGCCGGAAACGTTCCAGGCCATCGTACACATGTTGCTGTATTTGTAGCGACGTTGGCTTTATTGTATGTATAACATCAAGGTATAGCTCGTGGTGATTATGTATATAGAGGGACCAACCCTTTTAGGAGGGCAAAAAATATCTCGGAGACTAGCGTGCAGGCAGTTTGCACATCGTGATTTAAGCAGTATCTTGGTTGCCGGAAACGTTCCAGGCCATCGTACACATGTTGCTGTATTTGTAGCGACGTTGGCTTTATTGTATGTATAACATCAAGGTATAGCTCGTGGTGATTATGTATATAGAGGGACCAACCCTTTTAGGAGGGCAAAAAATATCTCGGAGACTAGCGTGCAGGCAGTTTGCACATCGTGATTTAAGCAGTATCGAGGTTGCCGGAAACGTTCCAGGCCATCGTACACATGTTGCTGTATTTGTAGCGACGTTGGCTTTATTGTATGTATAACATCAAGGTATAGCTCGTGGTGATTATGTATATCGAAGGGACCAACCCTTTTAGGAGGGCAAAAATATTTTGGAGACTCGCATGCAAGCAGTTTGCACATCGTGATTTAAGCAGTATCGAGGTTGCCGGAAACGTTCCAGGCCATCGTACACATGTTGCTCTATTTGTAGCGACGTTGGCTTTATTGTATGTATAACATCAAGGTATAGCTCGTGGTGATTATGTATATCGAGGGACCAACCCTTTTAGGAGGGCAAAAATATTTTGGAGACTCGCATGGAAGCAGTTTGCACATCGTGATTTAAGCAGTATCGAGGTTGCCGGAAACGTTCCAGGCCATCGTACACATGTTGCTCTATTTGTAGCGACGTTGGCTTTATTGTATGTATAACATCAAGGTATAGCTCGTGGTGATTATGTATATCGAGGGACCAACCCTTTTAGGAGGGCAAAAATATTTTGGAGACTCGCATGCAAGCAGTTTGCACATCGTGATTTAAGCAGTATCGAGGTTGCCGGAAACGTTCCAGGCCATCGTACACATGTTGCTGTATTTGTAGCGACGTTGGCTTTATTGTATGTATAACATCAAGGTATAGCTCGTGGTGATTATGTATATCGAGGGACCAACCCTTTTAGGAAGGCAAAAATATTTTGGAGACTCGCATGCAAGCAGTTTGCACATCGTGATTTAAGCAGTATCGAGGTTGCCGGAAACGTTCCAGGCCATCGTACACATGTTGCTGTATTTGTAGCGACGTTGGCTTTATTGTATGTATAACATCAAGGTATAGCTCGTGGTGATTATGTATATCGAGGGACCAACCCTTTTAGGAGGGCAAAAATATTTTGGAGACTCGCATGCAAGCAGTTTGCACATCGTGATTTAAGCAGTATCGAGGTTGCCGGAAACGTTCCAGGCCATCGTACACATGTTGCTGTATTTGTAGCGACGTTGGCTTTATTGTATGTATAACATCAAGGTATAGCTCGTGGTGATTATGTATATCGAAGGGACCAACCCTTTTAGGAGGGCAAAAATATTTTGGAGACTCGCATGCAAGCAGTTTGCACATCGTGATTTAAGCAGTATCGAGGTTGCCGGAAACGTTCCAGGCCATCGTACACATGTTGCTCTATTTGTAGCGACGTTGGCTTTATTGTATGTATAACATCAAGGTATAGCTCGTGGTGATTATGTATATCGAGGGACCAACCCTTTTAGGAGGGCAAAAATATTTTGGAGACTCGCATGGAAGCAGTTTGCACATCGTGATTTAAGCAGTATCGAGGTTGCCGGAAACGTTCCAGGCCATCGTACACATGTTGCTGTATTTGTAGCGACGTTGGCTTTATTGTATGTATAACATCAAGGTATAGCTCGTGGTGATTATGTATATCGAGGGACCAACCCTATTAGGAAGGCAAAAATATTATGGAGACTCGCATGCAAGCAGTTTGCACATCGTGATTTAAGCAGTATCGAGGTTGCCGTAAACGTTCCAGGCCATCGTACACATGTTGCTGTATTTGTAGCGACGTTGGCTTTATTGTATGTATAACATCAAGGTATAGCTCGTGGTGATTATGTATATCGAGGGACCAACCCTTTTAGGAGGGCAAAAATATTTGGGAGACTCGCATGCAAGCAATTTGCACATCGTGATTTAAGCAGTATCGAGGTTGCCGGAAACGTTCCAGGCCATCGTACACATGTTGCTGTATTTGTAGCGACGTTGGCTTTATTGTATGTATAACATCAAGGTATAGCTCGTGGTGATTATGTGTATCGAGGGACCAACCCTTTTAGGAGGGCACAAATATTTTGGAGACTCGCATGCAAGCACTTTGCACATCGTGATTTAAACAGTATCGAGGTTGCCGGAAACGTTCCAGGCCATCATACACATGTTGCTGTATCTGTAGCGACGTTGGCTTTATTGTATGTATAACATCAAGGTATGATGCTCTTAGGTCATAATTATATCTGAGTGGACCAACCCTTTTAGGAGGCAAAACATTGTTGGAGACTCGCATGCAAGCAGTTTGCACATCGTGATTTAAGCAGTATCAAGGTTGCCGGAAACGTTCCAGGCCATCGTACACATGTTGCTGTATTTGTAGCGACGTTGGCTTTATTGTATGTATAACATCAAGGTATAGCTCGTGGTGATTATGTATA
>JASANE010028506.1:0-70680 GCA_030248225.1 Trileptium ribeirensis
CGTTTTGAGGTCCTACCGCTCGGGGTAGGGCAATTCCTACGCAGTCTCTTATTCCGGGTTTAGCGGAGGAGTCGTACCGTCCTAAAAATTCCTACGAGATCGCGTATGGCAAGGGCTCGCCATACGCACTATCTATACCCATAAAACTCCAATTTAAATGCGTAAAAATTCCCTATAATTCCTGCTAAAATCACGTCAAATGCGTTACACTCCTCTGATCGTATTCCCAGTCTAAAATTATGAAGATACACAACAAAGTATGACAATCAGAGCATATAAATCATGGTCAAACGCAGGCGCTTTTATGGCCTGTTCGACCCAACGAAACGATACAATCATAACACAATACTGGCATAATACGGTATACGGCAACAACAATGGCGGCGCTTTTACGGCCGCAGGCAATAACAATAGATGGTATGAACAGAGTACAATAATTAATTAACAATTTATATCCCAATCAAATCGTCGAAACTTGTACCTGAAAACATGTATAGACAACAACATCAATTCCACGACACACAGTTATATCATACGGTCATGGTAACATATCGAAAATGTGCCTTTATGGCCACCAAACGAATAACAATTACAATGATAACGATACGTAATTCAACTATACATACGGGGTGCCTTTATGGCCAATAGAAAATGATGCAAATGCTAACATATGTGTACCAAAGCGTGCCATCGGGGCACTACAATCAATATGTACATAGCTGAATATAGACATCTGCACAAACGATTACGATTCTTCAGCAATTACTACTTTCCTGAAAGGGCAACGGTAATACCCATCTTGATCAAAACATGTCGGCGGTGCAGGCCGAAATACGGAAAATACGAGTCGGTTACATAGCGGGACTCTTTGGATCTGATTATTCCATTCGCTTATATGTATATATAGATGGTATGATAGAATCTGTTCCAATCACATACGTATATACTCTGATTTTGATTCTGTTCCACTTTTCTACGTATATATCCGATGATTCCCGATCGATCGTAATTATGTGCTTACATAACCTTATTGCTCTTGCGAGTTATTTCAATTACTAATTTACGTATATACTGCGGTTCAGGATTTGTGCCAGTTAGGCGATCTTCTATGAGGTGACAACAGGGTTTTATGGTCGACGGGTATATATGGAGAAGCTCAATTTACATATTTGTTTGTGATTAATTGATTCTGCTTACTTAACTGTACGTATTGTAAGGCGAGGGTGGGTTCCGTACCCTTTTTTGGGCTACTCCCGTCGGGTACTCCATGTTGGGGGAGAACTGGGGACTGAATTCGGAAATGTCGACCACTATGCATGTGGTCATGATTATTGGGGAACTCGATTAAATGTTGACCATTACGCTATGGTCGGGATTTTTAGTACACGGAAAAATGTTGTCCATTACACTATGGACGGGATTTTTGGTACTCGAAAAAATGTTGTCCATTACACTGTGGACGGGATTTTTGGTACTCGAAAAATTGTTGTCCATTACACTGTGGACGGGATTTTTTGTATTCGGAAAAATTTTGACCATTGTACCGTGGTCAGAATTAATTTTTTGTTCGAAAAATGTTAACCATTGGGGTGTGGTCAGATTTATTTTTGTTCGAAAAAATGTTAACCATTGGGTGTGGTCAGATTTATTTTTGTTCGAAAAAATGTTAACCATTGGGTGTGGTCAGATTTATTTTAAATGTTGACCATTATCGTGTGGTCAAGATTTTCGTAAAAGTTGACCATTGCTATGTGGTCAAGATTATAGGTTTTCGATAAAAGTTGGCCATTAGGCTGTGATCAGGATTATCCACCTCGTAACGATCCGTAAGGATCTGTTACACTAGTAAACGTAATAAATTACAAAAAGTGAGCGGAGCAACCGGCAAAGTATTTGGTATCTTATTTGTGTGTATATGTGATTCAACTATTTAATCAATTTATAAGTATCACGTTTTAGGCAATTGATGTCAAATCCTCCATACAAAAATTTCGCTAGCTAAAAGAAATTAGCTAATTAGCGACATCAACTAATTAGCTAATTAATTACCTAACTTGCACCCATGATAAAATCATGGAGTTTTAAAAGCCAAATATTCATAATCAGCAACATCGAAAACTCCCGAGCGCAACAAATTAGCAATTTTGAAGTGATTTGAAAATTTGCATAAAATTACCTAATTAGCTGGTTAATTAACCAACTAATTAGCATATACAGCCAAGTTTTACAGCTTCAGAAATGTCATATTCGTGATCAGCGACATAGAAAACCCCCGTGTGCAATTTGTTTTTAATTTATGAGCACTTTCAAAATTTTCAAAAAATTAGCTAATTAACAATTAATTAGTAATTAATTACCTAATTAGCTAAGTAATTAGCATTTTTAACTTCCTCGAAAATAGGCACCATATTCACAATCAACACGGCGAGATGTAGTATATGCACCAAAATAATAGCTTTACATTAATTATTTATTGAAAAATATGAAATTTTTGTTTGAAATTGCTAAAAATAGGCTAACACGCTTAACTAATTACTAAATAGCTAAAGCAAATTTTGATTAAAATCTATATGTCTTGCATTTGTCCAATATTAGGCCTTTCAAACAAAAAAAACATTTTTTTAAATCGCGCCAGTAGTTATTGAGAAGTTCAACGGACGGATGGACATACAGTGCCAAATTTTCCCCTCTGACGAAAACAAAAACGCTTCGCTTAACAAGCGTTTAACCTCCGCCTGCTAAGGGGATAGATAGGTGTTTTCGGCGTGGGGTACAGAATGCGCGGCGGATTTCAGTGGTAAGCATTAGCGATAACCATAAATTTTCCCAAAACCCTTAATTTTTTGTGTATTTACGCGTTAGAGAACTCAAGTCTTGCTCGTGCACTCATAGTTCTCACTCAGGCACCACTTTCTCTGCCGAATGATGCCTCTCTAGCACTGATTAGTTACACTCGAGTATTGATCACTCGCGCTCCGGTACTGTTGGTTGATCTGTATATTTGCATATTTTGCTATTTGGATATTTATCTAATTGCCCGAATGAGTTTCGTTGGCGCTCGAGAAAGCTCGTTAAGCACAGTGATGAAGTTCCAGTACAAGCAGACAATACAAAATTTTAAGTCAACAATCTGCCCTATAAAACGTAAAGTCGAGTAATTATATTTTAGAACAAGAGAAACTCATATTTCAAGTTTTCTATATAACAACCGTATATGTCTAGTAATTGGACGTAGTAAAAAACAAATTGCCTGGTGTACGCTCTATGCGTTGCATTGCGATTTTCGCAGGGATGTATATTGGTAGGCATTTTGGTTGTGCTGGCGTACCAAAAAACCGACAAACACCTCTTCTGTCCATAACCATTTTTGATTCTCAAAAGTCCAGAGCAATAATAATATCGTCGTAACACATCAAATTCAATGTTAATTAGAGATGGGCAGTGATATAGTTCACCACATTCTGATATCTGGGTAAACTTGTGGGATATAATATCGGATAATCCGGATATGGACAACCGTATCCTAAAATTTCAAACTTTTATTTAAAATTCAAATAGTGTAAATGAGGCTTTGCCTTTCACTATTATGGGTGTATTTTATGATGTATTATCCACTTGAGGCATAAACAAGCATTGTCCTTTTAATAAGGTGCGTTTTGCACTAATATCTACTGTGTAACTTACACTAAGCCTATTTTAATAAACAGTACTTAAAGTGACCACCATTTCATGTTATACTTAACACTAATTTATTCAGAATAAAGTGGAAATTTCGTATATTTTTTATATTGGCGATTGCCACAGCCACAACTGCAAACCAGAGAAGCGAGATTAGCGAAGATAATCAGCTTGCAACATAAGTCCAAACAAGCGGGGCTAAATACCTACTTTTGTACAGAAAGTAGAAGTTTCTGGCATCTGAAGTTGGTTATTTGAGTTATGCGTTCTGCAAAAAGCTAAAATCTGTAACTCAGAAAACAGTGATATCCGAAAAATTCCAAATTTCAGCGCCTTTTTTGTTATAATTCAACTCATTTAAAAATTACATTGATGCATGTCCTAGATTTAAGTTACTCCTCAGGGCGACTTTCTGACAACCTGTCCAGAAACATGAATAGTCACCTGATATATGTAGCACGGCGCTACAAGGCTAATGGAAAGTCAACACTTTTGTACATTTTGTAAAAACGATAAAAGACGTTCCACAACGTCCTGTATTCAAATAAAACAACTGTTGACGAATAAAATATAACGTTGTAGTTTCTTGTCATTATGCTTGTTGTAAAGGATGTTCTTGAGCTAAGTAACGACATTCCAAACGTTATTACGTCAAAGGCAGTAAAGTTTGTTATCTATTCGTCAAAAATATAATGAGTTATTCTAACATGACAGACTGGTGCTTACATAACACTTTTAGCAACAAAACTAGTGTTCATTCTCACAAGCAACTGCGATGTATCCGGAAGCGGTCAATAGATTTTCCAATCTGGTGAGAATCCAATGAAATCGGATAAATATTGCGGAAGATTTCCCTTTTTGACCTAGTGCTTACCTAAGCCTAAACTTCGAATATTAAACACGTAGCTACGAGAGACTCAGGTAGGTATAGACCAAACTCATTAGTTACGCGATCTCCACGGTCTACAAATCAATTAATGTTTAATTATCCAGTTATGATGAGTTCATAGACTAGCATGAAACGTTTATACCGAAATTTTTTCGATTAAACTTTCGTTATTTGCCTGACGAAAAAAGAGCTTTTTAGAGCTGAGAGTCTGTTTTATGGGCAAACGAGTCAAGCTTTTTTGACTGAAACGAGCAACACCGAGCGCTTCGTAGAATTTCGGTAAACGAGCAGAGCCTATATACAATTCAAAACAAACCGAGCCTAAAAACTAGTAGCTAACTAGCAAGCGGTGGTGAAAGGGAGCGAGCGTGGTTTCATGAAGCGGTAATTTTTGGAAATCGCCTTATATCAGGCTTTCTGTGTATAAACTACACTAAAACCTCTGTAACTCTGAACCCATTGAAAACTCTAAAACCTCATCGACCCTAAACCAATAAAAAACAACTGAAAACACACGAAATATTCATACTAGCTTCAAGATAACCAAACCATCCTATTCAGTATGCCTGAAAACCCATATATAGACTTCTTAATACCCTGTACGCAATACGTAACCGAACTACTGCTGCGGCAGGCAATAACCAGAGCCGTCCATTTAAACTGGATCCGGAACCTGGTCTTCGAAATTTATATATATCCTGAAATTTATATATATGTATATATTTATATACATCCTCATCGCTTTTGCTGTTGAATATAAAAAATATCGAAATATATCCACGAGATGAGTTATGCATGACAGAAACAGATAAAAAATTTTATGATTTCCCCCTAGCGCTTCCGTGGAAAACTGCACTCGCCTCGTATCAATTAAAGCTCGTTCTCACGTTTATCGCGCCCGTCAATCGAACTACTGAATCAACGAAACGAATTTGACGAACTATATGAACGTGTTTACTTATTATGAATAGTAACTAGCAAGCGAGGGTGAAACTGGTCGAGCGTAGTTTCATTTTAAGTATCATTTTATTTAATCACCTGTAACAAACTGTGTTTGATGTACGTACCTTACAACCTCTTGAACTCTGGATCCACGGAAAATCATAAAATGTCGTCGGCAACCGGCCAAGTATTTGCGCTGGTCTGTAGATAACCAAACCATAGTATTCAGCCTACCGGGAAACGTATGTAAACAATTCTTGATGACGTGTACACAATACGTAAACAAACAACCGATCACAGAATATTTTTTGGAAATCGGGTTCATTGACCATAAACCAAATGAAAACGTTCGGAAAGGCATAACACATTCGTGCTAGATTCTAGATAACCTAACCATAAAATCGAGAAAAAAGAAGCCAAAAACGACGCCGATTAAAATTTATTCGGTTATTAAAGTGCTATTAAAAGATCTTTGATTCGCCACCGCTACCTGTTTACGGTAGTCGTCCAGACTAAATTTAATTAGATCCCGAGAAAAAAATCTGAAACTACAGAAAATCTCTGGACAGACTTACAGTAAACAGAAAAAAAGTCGAGGTCGGACATCCCGACCTGACTTTTCCAATCAGTTTGACTTCGGCAGCGCATATTTCGGTCGGTTGTCGACCGGATCTGTAGCTTTGTATTGCTATTAATGTTTAGTATTGCTGTTAATGTATCTAGTATTACTGTTAATGTTTTGCTTTTACTTTTGCTTATGGTTTTTCCTTTTTGGTTTGAACCGGGGACGCCTCTATGTGTTCGAATGGATGGAGTGACGCATGTGAAAAGTGGGAAGTGTATTAGATGGTTAATGGATAAAAAAGCCATGAGGCTTTTGTCACATATATGTAGGTATCTTTTGGCTAACTCAATACTAGCGTTTAGCCCGTCGGGCGCCGCTGCCCACTCCATAGACGTCGCTGCCGTGTGAGGAAAACTTCATCACATACGTATAAGGTCCTACCGAGGATAAACTGTGAGTGTTTGAGAAAATAGCCGAAGTCTCTCTGATTCCCCACGGTTAACGACTAGAACATAAAATAGCTGTGAAACTTGCGAAAGAATTTTTCATGCCAACGGATTGGAGTTCAAGACTTTGGAGAATATTTTGAGTTGATTGTTGTTAAACAACAAATTATGATACGAATTTAGTACTAACAATAGCCATCCATTACACTTATTTTTTGAATTTATGCTTTGATTTATTCAAGAATTTCATTATTTTATCAACGTTACGTTACAACAGATACGTACATAAGGATACTAGTTTTTTAGTCGTTAGAAGCGCATTTCTGATAGTAGATCCATAAAGAACCAGGCTTCTAAGATTAAACCCTCTGGTCGAAAAAGTCCGGCCGGGCTCTTGAGAAAATAGGTCAAAGGCATGACGTCCCCACACAGAACTTCGCTTACCCATAGTGCAGAATTTATTATTAAGGAATTATTAGCTCTTTAAATTAGATCTTTCGGGCAGCAGGGTCTGCCGGCGTTCTTGAGTAGGATGACCAAATACCCAGTCGCCCTACCTAACAGTATGGTCGGGAATAACGTAAAATTCTTCCAGCAAATTTTGCCAAATTTAAGTGCACCAGGAGTTACCCTTCAGGTCTTTAGCTTCAGCTCAGCGGACCAACAAAGCCAAGTACCGTTCAAGAGTTAAAGCCACCCAGGTTTTACATTATTTAGAGAGTTTCATATGCATGTTAATACCATTTAATTGAGTCGGTTATAACCACACAATAGTAGTTGTAATCCGGCAGTTTATAGCAGTGGCGTATAATTATTTTTCTGTAGCGTCGACTCTCTCTATCAGACTAGTTTGGCTACCCTCGTAGCAGCATCGATTGCTTACGATTCCGATACGCTGTGCAAACTCTAGAAATATCAAATTTTACAAGAGATAAAAAATCCGGGGCATGAGAAACTTTTAGAAGCATCCAAGATGCGAAATTAGAGCGGTCGAATCTTGGACCGTTGGATCCGTTTTGGTAAGAACGGTGACCCGGCCAGCAGAAATGACAATTATAGGTTAAATCCAGCCGATGTGTAAAGTTTCAACGAAAACGGCTGGACAAAGTTGAGAAAATCGATGTTTTGGGTCTGCTACGTTCTGCCAACGAGCAAGAACCGATGAGCAAACCTTTTCCTGTCATTGTCATTCGAACGAAGGCTTTTATTCGACCAGCGCCTAGAATAATGCATACATGTATTCGTAATTAAACTTTACTTGCTTGCGGTTATATCATGATTTTTAAGCCAACGCAACTACATGGAATATCAGAAAATATTTTTAGGAATTCTGAGTGAGTTAGTGAAACGAGCGAAGCGAAGAATTCTTACTAGCCTGTTTGTAAGTTTTTTCGTGTGACACGCATAACTCAACTTCTGATAGGAAAATCAAGTCGTGCGATACCTCATTCGAAATCTCTATTTGTGCCCTTTAGCTAGACGCAGAAACCGATTCCAAATCCTTCTCCCTAAATCGGCCCAGGTAATATCCCTAGGAATTCCACCAAAGCACGAGTCATATCTCATCAACCACCGATATGATCAGACCGCATTTGGGCTCATTTTGTAAGGCAATGTAGACGTTGTTGCTGTCACCTATACTCCAGGCTTGGGTCAAAAATGGGTTTTCAAATGGACCTTTGGGATCCCCGAAAACACCAAATTGGTCATATCTCCTTAGCCGCTTGAGCGACTCGGTTGAGATTGGGCTCACTTTTTTGCGAAATCAAAGGTCTAAATAACTATAGGGTAAGCTCGGCTTGTATGGACACTTTTGACTTAAATAGATTTTACAACTGAGTTTACTCGGCTTGTACGGACACTTTGACAGGGTTGTATGGCCACCAACAGGGTTAAATGGACACCTGGAAATAAACGTATATTTCTTGTGTTTAATTTGCTTATTCGCTCTTTCAGCAACAAATACACACATATATATATATAAAAGTTTAATAAAGTTTATTAGCAATATAAAAATTGTGGAAACACCATTATGATGTGATTTGTATTATTCATCCAAATGCCTACCTATACGCAGGTTTGCCAATAGACCTAATATTTTATTTAACAGGCGCAACGCACTCAAAATCACATTAATTCCGGCTTTCCTTTCACTCACCCAATAGCTAAAAACTAGACAGTTACAAAGTAAAAACGAAATTCTGGTTTAGCAACAAATTCCTGGTGATGCCGTGTCATAGTTCAAAAACTTAATGTTGATACTAAAGTATGCAATGTTGCATTTTTTAGAACTTGAAATAATTTTTGCTTGAAACATTTCAAAAATATGATAAGGATTACAAAATTGTTTATATAATTATTGTTCTCGACACAAATTTTCTATATATATCTGTAAGTCACTAGCCACATAGTGGACAAATGAAAAATCTTTTCGTCACGAACCCGCATAGGTTGTGCGCCCACTGGCCACAGTCTTTACACGCATTCCACTCTTTGCAATCCGGGTAAACACCAGTACAACCACTGCATCTTGGATGAGGAATTTTAGACGATGTCAGATGGGGAACTAGCCGCTTACGGTCCCCGCCACTTGTGGACGCACACTGATTATCTAACTCATGTTTATATATACTGTTCATCGTAGGCTTCGTTCAAATAGAGCTTCATCGGACGCATTCTGTTTAGGACAAATTCAGCATGACTGCTATTATGATTGAGCGGTGTGACGAGATCTTCGAAATCAAACGTAACGTTATGGAGGTTAACATATGTTTTATTCAAATTTTGTTGGTCATCAAGCACTGCTTCAACAGCGTACTATGCACCAATTTCTTTAATTTTCGCAAAATATATTCCTAAATTGCAGCAATAACGCTAGGCAGCAATAACGTTAACCACTGAACTGTCTGTCTCAATCGAGCGCTTGTGGAAACTTTATATGAGCAACCAGTGTATGTGTTTATTCTAACAATGCATTTAGTAGGTAAGCTAACAGTGAGACATGAACCCGCCATTATTATTAAACATTGCAGAAATCAGAAATCTTGCAAGAGGCTAAAAAAGTTATAGTCATGATTTCGCGACAAATTAACAGTATATGACCCGTTTTTTAAAAAATAACGCACCTAACGCCTCTTTCCGTGTTTTTCCGGCTAAATCTCCAATCAAGCTTGAAAGTCTTTGAAGCGCTTGCTCCATATTAGCTGGGTTCCACTGTTGCATTTTAGATTTTTTCTTTCGGAATTTTGCTGCAACATTATCGGATATATTATATTTGTAGCCCTTGGTAATTTCTTTTGCCACCGCCCACCGCGCCATAATTTTATTCGCGCCATTCTTTACCTGAATCATTTAGCCATTAATGATATATTGGAACCCTGACTATAACTTAAGATACATTGCACGCACAAAATGAAAACAATTCGTGTTCTAAGCAGGGACTTGCACACCCATTTGAAGCTGAGGGGAAGCTAACTCTTCAAAAATCCACCTAATGGATCTTATATTTCAGGTACTGAGGTTAAAAGTAGACAAGCTTGGAATATTTTGAACATATAATGCTCGATATTATATATGTACGCATGCCAAGTATGAGCGTAGATCACCGCAATAAACATGTTTTATAACCGGCAAATCAAGCTAATTCACGTTATCAGTGTGTACAAACATAACCACGGTTTATGATATTAAATACAGGTTACGGTAGGGCCCTGTCCAGATTGGGTCGGCTTTTAAGTAAATGTTTGTAAAAATTTTAAGTAATTGCTGCCGTATTCGAAAATAGTTTAAGATTACAACAGGAAAGTTGTGTTGATCGGTGACCAAACAGTCGTCTACAAACTGTGATTTCTAAGCCAGGTCTGGTTTGGAATCTGTTGGATCGGGTCTGGAAGTCCAGACCCGATGCGACCTGTACTATAAAATGCCTACTTCAGTAATTTCAATCCTGTCCATACAGGCCTTTACAGGGTTATATGGACACCAAATACGATTTGCAAACATGGTGTCCATACAACCCTAACATGATGTCCACATAAAACGGATATATGTCCATCCAACCCAAACTTTGTTTTCGGCCATAATGTAAACTACATCAACCACAGCCACTAAATAATATGTTTTTGCTAATCTACAGATAACAACGCACACAACAGTATAAAAATCTTAAGAAAAACTCCAATGTGGACTTACTTATTGGTCTTAAAATATACTCGATCAAAACATAAAAAACGAACAAAATTAAATAAACGTTTGATTGACTCTATTTATTTAGCTTTAGTTGACGAGCAAACATAAGGCGCAAACTGAAAATGCAACGAACATACGCGCAATAAAAAAGCTTTCGAATGATATGTCATATGTATGAGTAATACTACCGTAGACTTAGTTATAGGTCTTATTCGATATGCCCCTTCAACCTCTGGAGCGATTCGGCCAAAATTGCGCTCATTTCATTCAGATATCAACGCCCTGTATACCTATATGCACTGCGTTGCTATTGACCTCACCTATCGAACAAGGATAAGACGGGTTGTAAATGGGCCTGTGACACCCCTAAAGCTCCAAATTGGCCATATCTCCGCAACAAGTAGAGCGATTTAGCCGTGGTTGGGCTCATTTGGTTCAGAGTATACATAACTACATATAGTGCACAATTTCGGCGCACCAGCACCTGTTTGGATGATATGTGTTGTACGCCTGAATATAATTGTGATTTATAACTTAACTCAAGGTGATTTTTCAGGAATGTTAACAGACCTTAATATCAGTAATCGTAACATCTTTGGCTACACGCTCAAAATTCACTTTCTTGGCCATGAGACAAATACCTAGTCAGCAGAATTGATGTGAACGGTCACATTTATGCAAATCGTTGATAAATCGAAGGCAGTACTATCCCGTTTTTGGCCATGTAGCAATCATAACACAATTCGCTTTGGAAAATCAACAGCATTATACAACCTAGTGCTAGAAAAGCAGTATAATTACGCAAGCCGCAACTGTTACGAAGTCAGGAATACGCTATCCCCTAGTACCATACGTAGCTGCTCCTTCGTACTGTCTATATTAATAATAAATCACAAATGCTACAAACAAAACAGCGAAATTTTATTATTAGCACTGTTAAAGGCAGTTAATGCTATTATTTAACCATATTAACATTATGGAACAACCTCTTTTCACTGACTGACTCAAAATCTTTGGCCACAATCTTCTAATCGAAAACTAAAACTGCTATGAAAATACCACTAATTTGAGCTATCATTTAAAATTTATTTAAAATACCCACAAAAACTATTTTTTAGATTATCAGTTTCTTGTGTTTCGCAATGACCGTAGCGTTGCATGTTCGATGTCCGAAGGGATGAGGGAGATGGGAGGCAGCGGGGGTGGGAAGGGAGGTCCCGACGCCTTCGCAACATGCCCGACTCGCCCGCAGCGCCATGAGGAGAACGTCCCAGCAAGGAAAGGAGGTTAACGGTTGGCGAAGAGGTCGGGTTCCGACGACTCAGTGGGCTAACACCTGTGAGCATGTATGAACAGTATAGTCACTACAATGGATTTAGTGACCATACTGGCTCACAGTTAAGCCATAGGCGCTTAAATGACCGTAAATATTATCCATATATTATATACATATGCTTCGTTACTATTTAAGTTTTTATTATAGCTCCTAAAATATGTATATACATATTTCATAAAATCGGGTGAAATTTTGACTAGATTAAAACTTCTTTATGCTTGCATCAAAAATAATTTTTCAACAGCTTCTTCGGTATACATAAATAAGCCACAGATAATCTTAAAGGTAAAAATGTGCTATTTCTTCTTTCAACTAAAATTATGGGGTCTTTTCGGTTATGCTCCCAGCCGGAATTTCGTTAATTTTGAAGGTACAGATAAAATTTTGGTACCAATCGATTCAGCTCGATGAGCTGATTTACAAGATATCCATTTTACCACATCCTTGACAATTTTTTGAAGTCCCCTTGGAAACCCAAACATTTTTTACGGAATATGTCATGTTGGGAACCGTTTCACTCGGCTTGAGCAAACAAATCGACCGGTGTTTAATTTATTGCAATCCACCCCACCGTTAGAAGGTTATGAGGGTCCAAGTAACCCTGATGGGCCGTACTTATAACATGAGAAAAAGAACAGCTTAGAACTGGAGTTCGTGGGCGACAGCACCCGGCTTAGTGTGTGTCTCATATGAAGACCTTAGCTTAGGCTAAGACTAAGGCTTAGTATACCCACAGCGCAAAAAAATCTAAAAAAAATTTGTCAGGGATGTGGGTAAAACGGGTACTTTCTGAACCAGCTCATCCAGCTGAATCGATTGGTACCAAAATTTTATCTGTACCTGACGAAATTAATGTCTGTAGTGACGAAATTCCGGCTGGGATGGGCGGATAAGCGAAAAGACCCAGATTATGTAACGTTGCCCTTAATGTGCAATTGATACTGGCATATTCCGGTACTGTGAATATCACTAGATTAAGCGGAGATGCATAGGTGTTTCGATAGCTAAAAATAATCAAACGTGAAAGCGAACTAGGACACGATTCAGTTACAAAAAACAGGCTTGCTCTGTCAATTTCTTCGCTTGCTAGAGTAAGTAGTTCTGATGATATCTATGTATATCTAAGCAATTTAGCCTGGGACAGCATTTGTAAACTAGAAAACGTTCGACGCTTCAGAATTGACCGAAATTTCGCTTATTCCAAACTGAACAAAATTTCAATCGATTAATTTGCACTTATGTAGTTCTAATAGCGACTGCACAAATCCTTAACCGTAATACGGATACTGTATCAACTGACCAGGGTTCGTTTACGGAAAAAATCAAAGCTTTACTGTTCGGCGAAAAATAGCAGAAAACAGTTTTTTGCGAAATTAAATCCCGTTGTTGATTATTAATGCTTGAATCTTTCCAATGGGCAGAGTAATGCGAAAACAACGCGGTGGATATATCGATAGTACGAGTACGTATAATCATTTGGTTCGTATTAATTGTGAAAGAACTGCATTTTTAGTATTGTGTAGACTTACTAACTGGTGTCAAACTGCCCGCCGTCAAGTGATGCTGGATTAGTATAAATTAATACAATAGAGTATGCAATTTAAGTCTAAGATCCAAATGTCGAGTGATTTGGATTATGACCCGTCGTGGTAAACATGGCATACATACATGCCGACAGGTTTCTATCTCAGCAGGTAAACGGAACGGTGCCGCGAGTGGGATGGTGGCCAATCACCAAGGCGTGTAACCCCTAGGTTTTTGGTTTTTCTTGGGGGGGTTAATTATATGGGTAAAAAAAACTGCAGTCCATCGACCTGTCGGCATGTTTGCCTTGCCTGTGTCTGCTTAGTTTACTCAGTATGCGCCAATTTTATTCAGTCTGCTTAGCTAGTTCAATACGCGCCTAAATTTACAATCGTTTAAAAGTTTCTGATGCGGTGGAGGAAGCAGGCCATGCTTATGCTAAGATTATAAATTTAGTCTATGCTTGGAAGAAAAAGTTATACCATTTCTAATATATAAATCATACGCATGAAATGTAAAGGCTGTGTAAACGGGTGTAAATAATGCTCACGGCCGTAATATTTTGTTGCATAACGGCTTTCCAACTATTTTCGACTCTAAAATCCTGAAATAGTTTTTATCGGGGAGGAGGGGGTAGGAAAGCATTATTTTTCCCAATGCCCAACCCTGCAACTGACCGTACTGCCCAATGCAGGTGTCCATTTGAACTGTAGTTGTTTATGTTCCGAAGTTCAATTTTCAAATATGAGTACTGCGTGCATTTTAATAAGAAAACCAGTAAAAGCAATCATAGATCAGAAACCATTATAGTGTTGTCGTCACACTTTTAGCTTGGACATAACCAAAAGCACGAAGAGGCACAATTACTGGACTAATTATGCTTGCTGCAAAATTCTACTATCCTTGCTTTTATAAAGCTAAATGGTTTAATACAGGCAATGTTGTATGTTTTTTGGACACTGACTCCACTAAGATCCAGCGGTATTTGGAAATTTTGCTTCTCTTTACCTTAATACGTGGTGATCTTACTACCTCAAAGGCAAGTTATACGTCACCACCATCAAACCTCCGCTCATTCTCAGCTCATCAAACTGCCTCGCTCGCCGTTGTAACAACCAAAGCGTAAATCTTCCGCGCGGTCGCTAAAAACAGCACTCGATCCGTAGCGACGACTCCCAAAATCGAATCACTATCACCGTCAAGCGAGACAACGTACTGTTTGGCAATTTTAGCAACTCTATGCCCGGTTTTGCGATTTCGCAGCTCGGCTCCAGCTCCAATCGGCAACGGACTACAATAAATGTACACATGTTTCGCCGTGTCAACAATCGCTGCGTAGCGCGGAGCCATCAAAGACGATGGTGGACAAACGGTATACTTTCGTTGTTGCTTCGAGGCTTGAACAAATCCTAGCGCATGAAGGGTTCCACAATGAGTAATCGAAAACTGGGGAGCAGTGCTGCCGGACGCTGTCGACGGTTGAATTTCCGGACGCCACAGGATGCCGTCAACATCGTGTCGCAAACAAATACAACCGTTTAGTACTTCATGATTAGCAGAAAACGAGCATCGACCTGATGTAAAAAGGACCTGATGACAACTGACATCAATCTGAAACGAAAACAGCTACGGAAGGCTTGGGTATTGTGTAGTACGAATATATTCAGTCGTAAATGCATGAGTAAACTTAAGCTGCGCCGCCTACCATCATCTTTTGACATCATGTATAAACTGTTGTTAGAGAACAAACTAATAGTTGCAATAGCCTAACGCCATTTCCAAGCTTTTCCGTTCTACGAACGTTTCGTATCTAATTATAAAAACGTTTAAGTTATGGTAAACACAATGCACCTTTTTACATTTCCACCATCACTGCATTCCGAAACGCTAAATTAGGCTACTTGTATTTTGAAATTTTTTGTTATGCTAACACAATTCTTGATATTTACTAGTCTGATTAGTTCGCGAACAGTTTTATGATGTATACAATCCTATAAATTTTGTGTGCGAACACACCGAGCTTTCTTACGCAAAAAATGTTCGCGGACATAAAGTACTGTTGAGATCAAGCTGTTCGCGAACATACATATATGTCGTAATACTGTGTGAATACTAAAAAGCATATTAACTATGTGTTCAGTGTTCGCGAACGTCTGTCCATAACTATAAGGTGCTAACACTGTTTGAATACTAAAAATAATATTAACTACTGTGTTTAATGTTCGCAAACTTGTCAATAAATTATGTTCACAACCGTATATTACAAATAATGCTAGAGAGAAATATGTAAAAACAACAGGGGAATAGCTATTTTCAGACAATACACGTATTTTATTGTTACATAATATTTGTTTCAATGTAAATACAATAAAGAAATATATATTATACGAAGCCCCGGCGCGTTCATCAAGCTGGAAATACTTATGGCGCTCAAGCGCGCTGCGAACACGCAATATGGGACGTGGATCATATGAGGAATACCCCTTCCCTCTGGCTACGGCTCTAGATGCAGTGTAAACACTATATATCATAGGTAGAAGCTTCTATGAGTGTTGGACACGCCTCCTAAGTTATATTCATACTCCCTGAGGCGAGTTATAATATATAGTAAAGTGTTCGCGAACGCTAGGGTAAAGTTTTATGAAAATGTTATTTTCTGTTCGCGAACATTCACATGATGTAAGGGGATGACAGTTCGCGATCTATATATTTTAGAATTTGTTATACATCTGTTTTATGTGCCTTTCTATCCCTTGTTTATCACCCGTGTGTTCACACATGATATGAAGGACGTTCGCGAACATTATGTTCGAACGCTGACGTTAGTATATATTAAAACGAGCAGGTTCGCGAACATCATATGTGAAGGTTCCATATTTATATACTGGTATCACAGTTCAGTCAAAAGAAGCCAGAATTTGCACTTAAGTTATAATGCGTACGGAGATAGCAAACGTTTTGCATATATCTATATGTATTGTAATATTTTTGTTCGCGAACCAGGATATGAAACTCAAAAGTAGCACGTTTGCGTTCACTATCAAAATCATAAATTCAGAAGTTTAAATTCCAAACGGCCAGTAAGATGGTCGCTAACATTTTTGAAGTAATCAATAAACGGGCAATTTGTTGTTCGTTAACGTTTTGGAACGGTTGACCAAAAGCCATTATTTCTGTTCTCAGAGAATTTTACGGATTGGCTGTACACCGAACAAGCGATTGCCAATCGCTAATTTCAAAATAGGATGGTAGGCGACGCAGGTTAAGTTTACTAATGCAAAAGCGTATTTTGTTCGAAACATGTTATTTTATGTAAAATTTGACGGTAAAAAGTAAATAAAACGACTTAAAAAGAATGTCATCGCAACTGTGGTCAAAGAATAGGAATAAGAGCATTCATTCTAAGAATAAGAAATATTGAACCAACCATACAGGTTGAATCATTATTTCGAATCAATACACATTGCAGTAATTTAAAAGACCTAGTCTACATAAATGCAGTCAAAATAGCGAAATATCATGCACATCAGAAACATTGCGTTGCTGAATACCGAACACCCAATTAATATTCTAAATCAAGACTGGGACTTCATCGACAAAAGATACAAACGAAGTTAATTGTAATTGTTTTCGGCGTTAATTTGGCAGTAAGGAAATATTTTAAATATAATTACGAATAACTCTAACTGTATTAATTCGGTGGAACGTTTTATGTACATCATTTGTAGTGCGCAAACGGTTCGTGGCGTACTAATTATGTGCAAATAGTTTTTGCATCTACAAAAAAGCTCAAAAATATCGCAAAAATTTTAGACACAAAGCGAAACAAACAACACTGATCTTTGTGCCTTATCGAAGTGCGTTATTCCCTCGAAATCTTTATCACAACTTCAATAATGTTTAATGTGGTCAACGTACGCCATAATAACTGGCTGTTCGGCCCGCTGTCTAAAACGGTTGGCCTACGGTTCTCGTGGCCGTCGTCCAACACTACTAAAGTTATTTAGTAATTTGTTCACTATATTTCTTAAAAAATTTATCAATAATCCTACGCTCCAGTGAACTGCATGAGCAAAAACTATCAGTGAACATAAATGTAGGACAGAAAATAAAATAAAACCGAAACAAACTTCACAAACGATCTGATGCCTATCGCCATCGAACCACGATAAAAACATTGCCTCGGAGGGCAAGTCGTCGCATTCTTCGAAATTTTCAGTGCTGTAAATTGGCTGACCTTGATCGTTTGAAACCTAGAAAATTATCCTAGGAAAGTACAATTCTTCGATTATGCAACGTGAATTCTTCTTTTGGTTCTTGAATTCAATTCTTCGATTTTGATTGAAATAAAACTCTAGGACTTCATTTTCATGATCGTGAGACAAAAATAAAAGGCACGATATATACGCCTATGCATTTCGTGACATATTAGCCACTATTTGCCTGGGTTAAAATGACAGCGCATCACTTCCAGAATCCCCGTCCAGCTTTTAATGTTTTTGATACAGTTCTTTCCGAATGTCAGTTGTTTTAGGCGACTAGCACGAATGCCAATTTGGCACAGGAAGTCAATCATAGCTTTTGACTGTTTGATAAAGCTTCATGGGGGTGTCTTCGGGACGCCATCCTGTTCCATGTGTCTCCAAGGCAATACAATCTTTCATTATGCGGTGTATCGCAAATCTTTTATTATACGTTGTATCGCATCATTTGCTCGTCTGTGTCAAGTACATGTTGGCGAATCAAACAATGACTGTCCCTGTGATCTTGTTTCGGTACCACGCTAGTAACAGTGCGCTTTCTAGGAATCTGAGTCTTGATAACAGGGTCTTGTCAACTTTCATTAGATCACACTATTCTCTCGCAAGCGAATGGAAACAGAGCGAGCACGGCCATTACGAAATATTCTAAGCTTTAAATATTACCCAAATACACACAATCATGCTAAAATCCAAAAATCGGTGTTTTGTGAATGGGTCGGACAACTCCAAAACCAGCCATACCCCCTGAATGGATACGATACAGCAACAACACAGCTCTGTGGCGGCAATACCATCGTATTCAAGGCCCTTGAAAACCATAAAATAATGTTTTCACGCCTACCCACACCATGCAATAACGTGCGACAAAAGCGAAAAGATGTTTTGTTATAATTGGTCGGCAGACGTTAAGGTACCCCATATCCGCGTGGAAGGATACGATACAGCAACAACAGCTCTCGGACAGCAATACCAGCCTATTCAGCGTGCTTGAAAACCTAAATATTCTGATGCGCCCACCGCGCATTAACATGCCACAAAGGGAAAAACGGTGTTCCCTGAGAATACGCCGGCACACTCTGAAATGCCCTATATACCAATGGCACGACATCACGCAGCAATCATTGGTCTCGACAGCAATAAAGTTGTATTTAACATACGTACTCAAAAACTATATTAGGATGTGGTGATGCTCGTACACCCGCAATAGCATGCCGGAAACCAAAAAATGGTGTTATGCGGAAACGGGTCGACATACCCTATTTGGATCCATAGTGGCAAAGGTAGTCGCCTGATAAAAAGTTACATACTGCAAACCTGTAGCTCTTAATATGGCCTGCATTTTTAGCTGCGAAGCCCCTATTTCGAGATACTGATCGAGAAAAACCCGTCCAATCAAATTAAAAAATATGGTCCTAGAGGTCTTTGGGGCCCCTTTTGGGGGTTAGCGTCTAAAGGTCACAAAAGACTGAATTTGTGACCAAATATAAATACGAAGACCCATCAATCTGGTGATGAGTCATGATCTCCACTTTTTTCCTTTCTGCCACAAGCAAAGCTACAAGTGGAAACTTATCTTCGCTCGCTCTGTTTCAATTATGTGGCGCTGCTGCCCCCTTTGGAGCGTGGCATACTAGGTACTTCCATTTACTATCGTTGTGTTTCTTGAGGGCTCCTTTCGCTGTGAGCAGCGACTGAATGCATTGGACTATTGTCTATCTCGCTGTTCCACTCGCTAACTTCTGGATCTAGCTCTTACTCCTCCAAAACAACGAAGAAAATAAGTTTCGAAAAGCTTTGTAAAATAACAGGTATGTAGTAAAGTCTACTATTGCACACCAACATCCTTATGGCTTAGGCGGCTGACTGGACTAACAACATTTAAATTGCGATCAGCATTGAGCTAAGGTATTTGTTGCGCAATGTATAAAGCCAGATTTAATTTACAAAACATTCCGTTACTGTAATCTTAGAATGAGCTAACTAACTATAACATTTCGTAATACCCGAGGCGAAATCCACACCCATTTTTATTGAACAAATAAAAAATGCGGTTTGGTTCTTTGCTACTCCTGAATTAGCAACTTTCAGTCATGATAATTCAATGAATTTACTAACTTCTAATCAGAATTTGCCTCTGTTCGTAACAAATTTAATGCAATTGTGACGCCATAAACGAGTCATTCACATAGTAAATCGGCATTTATTATTCCCGATCACAATAGTTTTTAATTCAAATGCAACAAAATTTGACGTGAAGAGAAAATTTTTTCAAGTAATAAGAAACTGTTTAGTAAGGTAGTTATTTTACAAAAGTCAACGGGGTCATCTTAAGTTTCGCGGCGCAAAGAAGTACTCATTTGAGCTACAATATCCGATGTTCAATACATCAATTCCAGTTTACATTTGGCAGAAGGTTACAGTTCGTCTGTGTCCTCAGCATGACAAACCTAAAACAGCTACTAGACGCGACGAATGCACTACATGTTGTATATATTCAATGAACTGAATTCCTGTGCAGAGTTGTTGTCATTCCTAGTCGCAGGTGACCCAGTGCTCAACAACTATAAAGAAGAGAAGATGAAGATCAGCTGGAACATATGCAGCATACTATATCTAATCAGAGAGGGAGAGGTGTATTTCAATACCAGCTCTTTTTCTGCCCTTCCACTAGATGGACCAAATTGAGCCAATCGTTCGTGAAATTGCTCAACAACGCCAGGATCGGGTACGAACTGCCCTCGTCGATCACCAACAACAAATTCGGTCCACGCTCCGAATGACTCAACATCAGTGGCACGTGATAGCGTAATTTCGATCCTGTAAAAATGCAAAATTTATTGATCACAAAATCGATATTCCGTTAGAAAATGTTCAAAAGTCTTAAACGAATAACTAGTAGCTTGTCTTATCACCTTAGTGGTGAATTATTCCAAGGCAGTGTTGAATATGTAATATTTTGAGTTTCATGGGCTCATTTAAAAAATCCGTTCTGACCCATATCCCACATCCTATAAAGCAAATTATCGCACCAAAGAACTATCACCATCTTATAGAGAATTCTTTGATCCACAAAATTAGCCTAGGCATACTCAGATATCTTCACCGGCTAGCGAGATACGACAGAAAAGCAATTTTGATCCAAACCTCATCTAAAAAGCAGCGTATCAAAGAACTATGTACCATCTTCCAGAGACTTATTTGGTCCGCAAAATGAGTACAGCTTCACTCAGATATCTACACCGGATATCAAGATACAACAAAAACGTCCCTTCGCGACCCGACCCGCACACTTTCGGATGGGAGATGTTCTAATCAAGCCTCGCCAGCATTCAAAGGACCCTAATTATAAATTTTCAAGTGAGGTATCGCGCGAATCAATCCTGCCCTGCCCTGCCAATGTAGAGTTATGCGTGTAACCCTGTACACCCAATAAAAATATTGTCAAACTTTACTATTCCAGCTAGGAAGAATTCTCCCATTCGATTGTTTCACTTTCTACATCCAGAATTCAAATATTATAGCCATGCAGGGCAACTAATGTAGGCCAGTTTCTACAGAAAAGATCTAAAAAGCTATGATATTATTCGTGCTGCACTCTAGACAATCAAACCATCGTATTCACCTTACCGAAAAACCTATATATACCAGTCTTGATTCCCTGCAAGCAATAAAAACCAAACAAATAAGGCTAACTATATTTCGGCAAACGTGTTCCTTGATCGTCAAATCCTTCAAATGTCATCATATGGTATATAATAATATGGTATGGACTCTAAATACTAAAGAGTTATCGTATTCAGTGTGCTTGATAAGGTGACAGACACTCGTTGTGAGGTAACAACAGTCAACAACATGCCGAAATTTGAAAAATCGTTATTTCCGGCTAAGAGTCAACGAGTCGTATTCGAGCACACAGCGACATTATAGGGAGTGCTCCCGCAGAAAAGTCGTGGTCAGCAAAGTTGTAATCTCGATTAGATGATTCCACGTGTCGGTTTCTTGAAGGAAAATCTGTGTCGCGTGATATGGTTTGCGAAACTAGTACCCGTATTGTCAAATATGGCCAAGAATCTTAAAAACATATTTTTATCATTTTGACCCCGAAGACGGGGTCGCAGCTGTTCGCGTTCAACTAAACGGCACATCCTCATCACTTTTGGTGGTGAATAAATATAATTTGTTGAAATTTATCCCACCGAAGATAAATTATTATGAGCTACAAAAACAGACAAGAAAAACTAATTTTCACGATATTTCCGTTCCGTTCCAATTACGATTGGAATGACTTGCTAACAGAATCGTGGTGGCAGTTACAACTCCTAGTACTATCAGTGTCGAAAATATGTACACATTTGCAAAAAAGGCCAAAATTAAAACCATCCTAGAGATTTTCACCGAGAATGAACAAGAGTCCCAGGGAAATCTCAAAACTTTTTCGGCAAGTGAAAATGCCACCATATTTTCGCAATTCCAAACGAAGGCAACAGATTTTGACGATGCAAACTACATATTTACAACAACAACTGCTCCAAAATACCAAAAAAATAAATCCATACCTGCCATCAACTAACAGCCATACGCTGGCATCTGGATCTACTTTTCCGCCCAACTTTCCGCTAGCCAAAACCTTGTTTCCCAGTGATTGAACATTATTAGAACCTACGTCAGTATCTTTCGATGCGTTTTGGCCTTTTATCGCAAGATGGATCCGTTCACGGGAAACTTCAAAAACCACGTTATCTTTGGAAATTTCAGTGCCAACAGAAAATACCGCACACACGGTGTTGTCTTCGTGACAAGTGCCCCACGAATAGGCCGGCGAAGCTGAAGTATCACAAAGTATTACGTTAACATCGAACACGAATTCGGATATATCTATAGAAGTTTCCAACATTTCTAAACCCTAGGATAATCGTAGTACAATTACTATTTACTAAATAATAAGTTGCTACTGAAAATAACTAAAAAGCCAAAACGCTCAAAGCCCGGGCCACTATACTTTCCATAATACTACAAGATCAGTGTGTCAGACCGAAATATAATTTATATACAATAACCAGTTAGCACAAAATGAACTGTTCGACACAGTAAAATACACAATCTCGTTGCTGCTTGTTTCCGGTAAATTCGGTGCGAGACACAGAAGAGCAAAACTAACCTAAAATACTACTATCGTTCTTAGGCTCAGGCTCCGGTTTGGACTGTACGGGCTTCGCACAATCGCTGACGAATTCTGTGCATAACGAAGACGACGTCGATAAACAAATGTACTTGTCTCCACCGAGCGCTGCATACTCATAGGCACTTCGACTTGCAAGCTGACGACTGCGAGTACGTTTCCATTTTCTGTCAGAGTCTAAAAGAAAATATTTATCGCTCGGATTTAACCCAGGTGCTTACAAACGATGTTCAATATAAAATCATGATCCTTTTTTCAACTTTATGGCCAATGCTAACAAGAGTGGATAACTTTGCAGGACGTCTTTTAAAACTAGCATCGCAAAAGCCATGAACAGTTGCTAAGCGGTAGAAATTTTAGAAATATCTACCTTAGATTTGGTAAAAAATATATCTATTGGATTAAAATTTTTAATTCATGGACGGCTTAAACAGATATACTTTAAAAAGTGCTGCTAATTATAATGTCTGAATTGCATGAAACAATAGCGACAACAAAGCAGAATATTGTGCCCAAACAGCACCATTTCGGAATCATTTATAACTTGGTATTGGGTACAACAAATTGGTTAAAACTAATCTATATAGTTAAAATTTAAACCAATAAGATCGAAAATTTACGGTAAAGAAAGATGCAATCACAATTATATTTTCCAGCAGCGATAAAAAGATTTAGATCTATTTAGAAAAACAGTACAAATTTATGAAACAGAGCGAGCGAAGCGACAGGAGTTTCCAATGAGGACGCTAGGACGAAATCGTGAAAATTTCTTTTTTGTCTGTCGCTGTTATTCATAACTCATTTTTAGACAAATTTTTTGTTCAATAGCAAAAGTGATCACAATGTGCCCTTTAGTTGAACGCGAACAGCTCCCACACCTTCTTCCGAAACAAAATGGCAAAGAGCAGGTTGTTAGGGTTCTTTGCCATATTTAGCTACACAGGTGTTCTCAATTTATGTCTCTCGCGGCACAGGCTTCGTATCGAAAAATCGGTTCATCGAGAGCTACAACTTTATTGATCATGGCTTTTTTATGGAAGCACTCTGTGAGCCTCTGTGGGCGCGAATATGGTTCGTCGACCCTTTGTCAGAAATAGCGATTTTATAATTTCGACATGTTATTGATTGTTTTATCTTACAATGAGTGCCTAGTAAATTATTATCAAACACTCTGAATACGATGGTTTTGCAAAATAGAATCCATCTTGATTATATTTATATTATACCTTTTCCTGGAGTTTTCAATCATTTTACGGTCGACGAATCCGATAGGTATATTTTATCTGAAATGTATTGTATTTTCATTTGGTCAAGAATGGTCTATAGATATTTCTGGAAGCCAAATGCAATAATTTGGTTATCTAGAGTCCGCCACATATATTCCATGCCTTTTCAATGCGTTTAGGGTGAATCATCTCGATTCCCAGAATACAGGATTCCAGAATTCCCTGCCTTCAGTTGTTTGGTTACGTATTGCGTACAGGTCATCAGGAAGTGTCTATATACGTTTTCCGGTAGGCTGAGTACAATAGTTTGGTTATCTAGATCCCAGTAAGACTATCTCATGCCTAACAGACCGTTTTCACGGGGTCTATTAGGCTATATCCGCATATCAATATAAAATTACAGGACATATCCAGATGAAAACGGTTTTACACCTTGGACTAAAGCAAACCGGCTGTATGAAGGTACACATAGTAGAACGATGGCAAAACCTCTTAAAAGATTGTTACAGAAAGCAATCACTACAACAGTGTTTTACCTGTAACCTCGAATATTAAGGGTTAATGGGTTTGCAACTGGTAACGGATGTAAAGTAATTAGGATATCTGAATTTCACCAGCAAATCTCTATACTATACACTACATTCATCATTAGGAAAAAAAACCAAAATGACCGACAGAAATTATCCAATTGTGTTGTCAACATAACAATGATTCTATAAACCAGGCGTAAGGTACACGGCTGACATTACCGTAATGTATATAGCGGTGATGCCAAGATAATAACAAAGTCTATTTTATTTGTTTACGACATCATTAGCGGCTAAGCGAGTCAAGGATCAAGTGCTATAAGAAGAATGAGTTTTTGTAAAAGATATTTTTTGCAAACCATTGCGTAATATAATATTGTTGTTTGTAACATAATGAATTATTTACAATCGTAGAAACGCTTTTGCACGTTTTTATCGGAGAATTTTCATAACTAATATGAAACGCATTCTTTTCATTAGTTGAGCCAGATCTAATGATAACAAATTTTGCAGGTGAATTAATCATTTTGGCACAATTATAAGAAAACAGAAAACCAATTCTAAGTTATATACTCCTAAAGAACTGAAAATCCGCAAAAGTGACTCATAAAACTGGATCTAGTTGAAAAATAATACAGTATCAAAACCTGAATTCTATCGAGAACCAACATGGTAAAATTGTTGTAGAACTTGGAAAAGAGCTATTTGCTGTCAGTTAACCTTGTGAGTTGCTTGCTGACAAGCGATAACAGTACAATAAATATTTTGTAAGAGAACTCAAAGGCTATTCGTCAAAAGTCGTCATACGTCAGTTTTATATTTTTAAAAATATAAGGTAAAACATAATATGTTATGTGCACAGATCTTTTGTCGGATCTGTGTGTTATGCCAAAACTGGCTTCTCACAACAGAAATGTGGGACGCCCCAGCATGCTCCAAACCTGTGTGACCTCACGTTGAAGCCGCCCACCCTGAGTAGGCGTATCCTACTAGTAATTCTTTATTGATCCGGATAAATCTAACTATTCTAAGATTCTATATATTTAAAATGGAGCGGTTGAAGTTTCCACTGAGGGCGCTTGGGGAAAATCATGATAATTTCTTTTTCGCTATCATTCATAGCTCAATTTTTTTATTCGATAACAAAGAGATAACTATATACCCAATACTCGAACTGCTCCGAACTCATCTTCCGCTTCAAAATGACAAAAAACAGGTTTTAAGAATTCTTTTCCAAACCGGACCTCACGAGCAACAATGTTTCGTTGCCCATATCTTGCGACAAAGGCTTCGCTTAAACGATCACATACATAATCAGCTCACCGATATCTAGGATTTTTCCCTTAGAATTTGAAGTCAATTTTGAAATTACAACGATAATTCAACTCGAACCGGTTCAGAAAATACACATTTCGGCCACTTTCATGATAATTTTCTTCGATTTTTTAGGTTCCCAGTGATCCATGCAGTACCAACAATTTTAGAAAAATGTATAATTTTGTATATCGCTGGAATCGCATTGATACGTTGAGTCGAATGATGGTAAAATCAGTCGAATCACTTCGCGGGTTGAGGTGTTATTGCCTATGTGAAATCCTAAACCTAAGACTAAGCCTAAGCATAAATAGTTAATCCATGAACCACTGCGCTGATTTTAGTCCCAATTGACTCAGCTGGTCAATGCGGTTCGACTGATACGTAAAATTATACATTAATGGAAAATAAATTTTTTAGAACCAAGGAACTCTTGAGAATTAAAGAAATAATCGGAAAAAATTTCGAGCTGGCTTGAATCATATCAAAATTGTCGCTGTATCTTCAAAATTGACCAATTTCGGCCTCCGAAGAGCTAAAGGAAAATGACCGAGATCCACAACTTTGCTGACCAAGACTTTTTTGTGGGAACACTGTTTAGCCGCTGTGAATTTGAACATGATCACTCGACCTTTGCAAGAAAAAAATAACTTTTCTAATTTCGGCACGGCATAGAGTGTTTTTACATCACAATGAACGTCTATTAGGTTATAAAGCAAGCTGGATACGACAGGACAGCTTGACTATACTAGCAACTCTATCGAGATTGCAGAGCGTAGTGAAGGATGGGCACACCTACAGCCAACTAGCTCTCGATAGCATACGTCGATATGCTATATTTGGATATCGTTCAATACCGCAAGTTAGAGCAAAACCAACACCGAATTTAGGTTTTTGCTAGCCGTCACCCCCGCCCCACCAGAAGCTTCTGCAAATTAAAACAGCTTACTCTGTCACGTTCTCACTCAGCGCCGCTATAAAAATGCTCAGATCCTAGGCAGCATCGTATACTGTAGTGTTATTGTAAAGCCAAATAATGTAATAGTAATGCCAACAAAACCTTGTTCATAGATAATCCAGTCGTAAATTGTGTAAAAATGAGTTTTCGCTGCTTTAGTGTCGTCGCTGCAATCGTGTGATGACTGATGGTTTGAAATGTCTGACTGTTCAGACACCGATACTAGCAAAACCGAGACCTGCGTCACCCCTTGCGTGTTTATCGGTTCAGTACCAGCATCGCAGCTGGGTACGGCGATTTCGCCACTAATCTTGGCATCCACCATAACACTCGGCTTTGTTAAATTGTCTTCAAACAAAACCTGTAAACAACATTATTTTGCATAAGGAAGAAATCTTGAATCCATTTCATACTCTTTTCAAAACTGCGATGCGTTCAATTTATTTCCCAGTTTTTAACAGCCCATTTTTTCAATTACAAAATTTGCGATACGATTAGAGCAATAAGTCCCTGCTACGTCTCCGTCCCAGTTTTTTGTTAATTTTATATTTCGGCCTACGAAATCGAGCATTCGCTAAAGTTTTATTAACGTAGAACGACGTTCTTTCCACAGCCTTACAGTTATCGGGCGCAACAAAATACGTCAATAAGAAAAACTGTCGCATAAAATTAGGTTATGACAATAACACATGGCACAATATATTTCTGTTGCATCCACTGCATACTAATCATATTGTTGCGTCCCAGAATTCGAAATAGTGCTATAAAAAATCAGCCCGAGCAAGCACGACTGTCAGTAATGCATCAATCACAGAGAAGTGAGTGCGCGAATTGAATTGCACAGAGTAAGCTATTGCAGCGACTATGTTTTATGAAAACAATATTGCCATGAGATTACGCTGTTATAAACATAGTAACAGCAGTAACGCAAACTAAGAATATTCCTGCTACAATATCCTATGATGCTATTGCACTCTCAAAAGCAAAAGCTAAACATTGCTGCCACAATAAAGTTGTCTTGTATTGCACTGTCAATAGCTTAAGTAGAAATATTGCTGCAGCAATTATAATATTGCATTATAGCAAAACCGCGGAGCTATTGATGCGTCAAAGGACAACTAGTCCCCATTGTTGCATTAAATTAGTTTTGTGTATTTTGGGTCTCTTGGGCCTATTAAAAGCCCGATTTGGCTCAACCCTGCAGCGTAATGAATAAAGTGGTACATTACCTGCTGAATCGTAGACGGTGAATCGCTTGTTTGCTTATGCGCAATGGGGCTTTTATGTAACCTTACACAATGCGGTTATACCTTTGTATGTGTGCCACTCCGAGAGTTATTGTATTCTTGATTCGAAACAAAGGAACGACTGAGCAGATAACCCTTCCCGATGGGCTTGCATGTGGTGTATGTGTGTAGACGCATTTCTGACGCGTTATAAAAGACGCCGTGTAGCAGTACAATGAGTGGACGGTATTGTTTAACATGATAATAAAATTTCTTTAATATGCATCTCAATACTGAATGAATTTGGAACAGGAAACATTAATTTTATGGAAATACAGGTGCTCAAAAATCTAATATATGATGACTGCGACTCACATTTTTAATGTACGAAACAAATCTTGACGCCACATGCAATAAGTTTTCAATTCCAGGTTCAAAACATATTTCCCCTAAACATACTTGCGTTTCATCACCATAAATGTATCAATATCCCCATAAGCAATAAAATCTCTTGATTTATTAATTCGTAGAATTAGGGATGTTGCGGATATCCGCATCCGCATCCGCATCCGCAAACATCCGCATATTTTTTGGACATCCGCATCCGCATCCGCATTTTTACATGCGGATGTTGCGGATGTCTGACCGATCTGCTCATCGTAGTCTCGAAAAAATCAGGAAGGTCTTAAAGTTTATGAAGTTTATTCAGACCCAAAAAAGACAAAGCATGAAAGCATGATATATACAGCTGACAAAAAATAGTAGCAACAGTTGCGTTATGCGAAAATCAATGCCAAAACAGGTAGGAAGCCATGACGAAATCAATCATTAATACACTGCTCTTTCTCATACTCCTTAGCTTCCTTAAGGCAAGCCTCCTGATCCACGCTAAAGCTGCCACCACCGTTGCCCCCTTCATCTTCACTGCTGCTACTGCTCTCTGCAACGGCAGCCATTAAGCTGGACTGGGGTTTTGCCTCAACACTGGCACCAGAAACCTTGCTGCGTTTAGAAGGAGGCTCTTCCACCGGCACCAGACCATGACACTTACCCGCCGCCACTGCACCAATTGTCACTTTAACCTCGTTGCTGAAGTGTTTTGTCTTGTACCGAGGATCCAAGTAGGTGGCCAGTGTAAAGTTGTCATCGCGCTCGGTGGTTGAGAATCGCTGAATTAAAGCTGCGTGGAACTTTTCCCGAGTTGTGTGAATGCCCCGGTCCTCGTCAGTCGGGTCGCGTGACAGCAACTTATTCATAGTAGAAACCAATGGGATGACATCACCGATGCTGGATGACACACTGCTCAGCGAGCGCGTAAATTCTTCGAATGGTTTTAGAGTGAGAACAAAATTATGAACCAACTCCCACTCGTTGTTGTTGGGCACCGCAATTTTGCCATGCTTTGCACCGTACAAGGCCAGCTCTTCCTTCAACTCCAACGCGCGCTCGAGCATATAGTAGGTGCTATTCCATCGAGTGGGGACGTCCTGTTTGACCTTGAGCGTTTTCTTTTTCAACTGCTCCTGCAGAGCTTTCAGGTCATTTTGCGCCGAAATAGACATTCCAAAATGACCTGCAATTCGGCGGCACTTTCCGATCATATCAATAACTGCTCGCTGCTCCTTCAACCCGGACTCCACAACAAGCTGCATCTTATGAACGTTGCAGTCGATGCTCTTCTGGTCAGATAACAGGAGTGCTTTTTTCATATTTGCACCCGCATCCCGCATTACAACGTGGGTTCGATCTTCGGTAATACCCCAATATTGGAGCATTTCATTGAACTTGGCTGAAATGTTCTCTCCGGTGTGCTTCTCCGTCAACTCCGACGCTGCCAACACAGCACTAAATCGATTCCAATCGCTGTCGATTCCATGCGCGGTCAGACTCAACAACGAAACCCCCGCTGACGGATGAGACCAGATGTCGGTGGTAAACGACAGTTCTCAATTTTGGCCCAATTGATCCTTTATCTTCGTCACAACACTTGGATAGATTTTATCACAGATCATATCCGTATAAAATTTTCGACCCTTCAGCCTGTATTTTGGCTGCATAGCAGAAACCATCCTCATAAAACCCAACTGCTCCACACACTGGAATGGCTGGTCGTCCATAATAATCATTTCACCTACTTTTTTATCCATTTCGAGTGATCGTGAGTCAGAATCGGGCCACTTCTTATCTGCCTCGAACGCCGCTGCAAGGGTGAGCTGGTGCTCTTTCTTGACTTCTTTTTTCGCTTCGGTAAGCGGCGTCTTACCTTTGTCGCCTCTGTTTGTTTGGCTTTTTCCTGCTTTTCCTTCTCGGCTTCTTCCAGTTTTTGGTACTCGTCCATATGAATCGATCTGAGATGGTTTTTCAATGACGTAGTGCCTCGCCCAGTCTGCGAATAGCTCTTATTACACAGTTTGCAGATAGCAGATTCGGACGTAGCAGACTGGGTGAAATAATTCCAAATGAGACTGGTTTTGGCTGACATGACGTTATTTTTAGTTTTGCTTTTCCTAACTCCCGCAATTATTATAACTTCTTTATGACTTCTTCGCTTATAACAAATTTCCTTAATATCTGAAAGAAAAATACATAAATTGAAGCAATCCTAACTAAGTAACGAGCACTAATGATATCAGATTTTACAAATCGTTAAGGGATATATACAGGCTCCCGATTACAATCGACTTACGCTTCTTAACCGCCTTCGATATGGGCTTAAGGTGAGAGTTAGATGAGGGTTATATACTAGTCCAGACATCCGCATCCGCATCCGCGCGGATGTGAGATTTGACATCCGCATCCGCATCCGCATCCGCGGATGTGGGTAAACAGACATCCGCAACATCCCTGCGTAGAATATAATTTCAGCTATCAACAGAGCCGTGCACAAGCACATTATACTTGACCGTTACAAAATGAAGACTTTACCGCGTTTAAATTATCGCGGCCATATCTTTTTCTATAATTAACGACAAATTTAAACATACGTCGACTGCACTAAGATAAATTGTTTAGTACATTTAAGATAAATTGATTGAAGTTTGCCAATAGTGCGATATATAACAATGCATTTAAAAATTTATAAAATGATTTTCAGAACAGCACGGATAGTTCCGCAATATCGTTTGCCCGCAGGTATGTCAGATTTGACTTGTAATTTATTAAACTCTGTTTAAGACAAGTCTGCTTAAATAGTTTGACATCACCAGACAAGATACAAACTGCAAGCGATGACAAAATTATGTAGCATAGCACTGAAAATATGTATAACTCCTTGGCGCTAGCTAAGTGGCCAATGGAACGATATTTTTCTAATGATGAATGTTATCACCCCCTTGTTGGACAACTTTACTGATATTGCATAACCATTAAGGAATTCCGTTTCACTAGAAAACTATAGCTATACTATTGGACTCATATCCGCTCCGCTAAACTATGAAACATTACATTTATTACTCTTACTCGTTTGTGAAATTATAGTTTGGAAACAATAAGACATAATAAACCATAATCTGTTTTTCTGTACATTGCACGACCAGATTTAAAGTGTTTTAACCCAACTGCATTCAGTAATTGCCTAGTTGTCAATTTGCTACTTTACTGTTAGTATAAATCGTTGATTATTTCATTGAGTTTCAACGCGTAATATTGAGCACTTACCAAAATATTCATGTCATATATATACCATAAGCTATATATTAAGTAATAACGAGCAGTTGTATTTATATTCTAATTAGTCAAACTTTTAAAACGCTTTGCTCATGATATTTAACAGCGATTTGCTTTATTGTTATTTATAAGCAATGCGGACAAATATTGCTGGCATTGTCTGTCCGAGTAAGTAAATCGTTCTGGTTTGATACAAAATTTCATGATTTAAAATTGAATCGAGATGCTTTCAATGTGTTTCAGTAATTTGAATGTGATGACACAATTTTAATTATTAAAAGGATGTGGGCACGGATTGGACTATATATATGTTCAGCCAAGCTCAAGGCGCTATAATAACGTTTCTATAATGGTCAATCTGAAAATAACATATTTTTATGTTCTCAGAAGAAATAATCGTGTTGTGCCGAGCATAAATACACTAGTACGCAGGCTCATATCCATAAATGCACCAGCAGTATTCGCAGCAGTTTCCAAATTGGGATGGTCAAATTCCAATTATACCAACGACATGTGTTTTTGTATATATAAGACTCAATGGATGGAGCTTAGATAATTAAAATTATTGTGGTAGAGTCAGATAATAAATACTACCTGTGCTTCACATTGCAGTTTAGGTGGATCTGACAAACTGAAAGTGTTTTGTCTGGAAATCGTGAGCTCTCTGCAGCGAATAGTTTCTGAAACGTTGATATATTGTATGTGGACAGTGCTGGGTAACTTCTGATATTTGCCCAGTAATGTTTTACCTAGAAAGCATTTTGACACAAATTCTACCTATCTCTTGGCAAACATACTACTGTTAACTGTAGAGTGTAGAGATATATACATATACTACGCGTTCCAGACTAATCGAATTATTGACGTTTCGAGTTTGTCCGATATAAATAATTATTCAGCGCAGTACAAAAGTTTGTGAAGATTACCTGCCATGGACGTCTAAAAGCCAGACGGCATGAAATGTTTTGTGTTCCGACTTAATGTTTCTAACAGTATACACATATTTGAATCCTGAGTTTGAGTGTAGTGAGTGAAACAACGAACGTAGCGAAGAATTCTCAATGGCTAGAGTGGTAAATTTCGACGACGTCTGGGTTTTTGGGGGTAGCACACATAAATAACTCAACTTGGGCTGAGCGAACTGTCTGGCGCAATTGGTTATTTCTAAGTTTAAATCTATTCCCCTCTTCGTTAAGCGAGAAAACGCGTTGCTACTTCTTTTTATCGCCAAAATCACCAGGTCAGGACCTCGCTATATCATGGTGCCCGGGAATACAGGTTTCGAGTATTCATAGTAGAATTTTATAAAAATATTTAGCTAAATTCAAATATATCTTTTTCGTCATAACAATAAACTGATTTTAGAAATTAAAAAGAATTTCAAATAAATATTTTTCAACCAACTATTTCTTTATATAAATTTAAAATTTATCATTTTTGACAAACTGATTGTGAGTGCTCGGTGTGGAAGCAGGTGTATTTTTGTAATTTTCTATCTAAATCGATGCCTGCTAAGCTGTATCTAATGATCACCAATCGGATGAATATAAGGGAAATAAATCTTTACTAGCATGCCGATTTTTTGAGTATGTCACTTCGATTACATCTCAAATGCAACACGTCGGTGAACATTTTGTATACCAACATCGATTTTACATCAAAACAATGCACAGTGTCGTCCGCTACTTTTCTGAAAATGAGATTTTTGACGTTCTACATTATTATTTTCTTATATTTTTCCTGCACAAATTCGGATTTTTAAGGATCATATAAACTCGAACTATTATTTTGTGCTGGGCCTTTTAAATTAATATAGTGCGTTGTAACAGCGTTTGAATTAAGCCCAAAACTCGGTTGCCTAATTCTGTTTTCCTCTGCCTAATAATCCTTTGTTTTCAATTTATCACGAACGCAATTACATTCAGAGTTGCACACATGCACGTGTTCTGAGTGGGTAGCATAAGCACACATTGACTGTCTATGTAGCTGCAGGTAATGTAGTCTTTTATTATTTACGCTGCAGGGTTGAGCCAAATCGCGTTTTTAAAAACACAAAAAGACCCAAAATACACAAAAATATTTTAATGTAACACTAGCGACTAGTTGCCTTTTGACTCAGCAATAGATCTGCAGTGTTGCTGTAATGCAATATCACTACATCGGCAATATTTCTAGCTTAGGTTATTGACAGTGCAATAAAAGACAAGTTTATTGAGGCAACAATGTTTAGTTTGTGCTATTCAGAGTGCAATAGCATCATATGATATTATAGCAGCAATATTTGTAGTTTGCGCTACTGGTGTCACTATGTTTAGAACAACGTAATGTAATGGCAATATTGATTTCATAAAACATAGTCCTACAACAGCTTACGGTGTGCGGTTCTTTGTAAATGATGATAACTTTGCGTATTATTACGGAACACTACATTTTGTTCCGAATCGTATATATTATTTGTTATGGATCAATCGTAGATATTATTCTTGTGACACTGAAAAAAATTCATACGCGATTCTGTTTGTAAAATATTTCAACTTCAAGTTATAAAATATTGCTTTTCATACCATAAAAATTAAACAAATTTATAGCAAGATTTTCGTATTCGTGGCGCATAATAACGTTCTACTGTCCTTGTGCAGTAAAAATGTGTTTTACTGTCACAGTGATATAGCATTACTGTTCATCCTGAAAGTATGCGCATCCTCTTCGCGTAATGTTGTTACGTCCAAAACTGGACGGTTTGTATCTCTGTATGCATAAAACAAGCCGTGTTCTGTTCGTTACTGACCGGAACGCGTTTTAACTAAAGCGATTGCTGCAGAGTTACACTGAGGAGTTGTTAAATAATCGTATCTTATCCTATTGTTGGTAGCATCAATCACAGTAATACAATTTCTACCTTCCAAGCTTGCTTTGACACTCGACTACCGGTGTCGTATATTCGTATTGAGCTAAATCCGTTCGATGAGACTGCAACCGTTGGAGACACGAAGACGATACTGGCGTTAAGACGAGACACGCACGGCGCTTCAGTAGTGTCTTCATAGTTGAGCGTTAACTCGGATACGGACCACGGGTCTGATAGTTTTCGATTCTAAAAATGTTCAAACGAGAAAACGATATCGTCTTAATTACAATCAGTAAACAATATAACGCATAACACTGAAGAAAATCAAAACACCGAGCTGACACATTTACTATGAGTCCTATTGATCTGAAACTGACACACATATAATAGTATAGCAGTTTTACTAAACTTATTAGTGACGAATTTGAAGTTTGAATACGCAATTGATTGATCGATATGCTTCGGAAAAATAAATTGGACTATTATGTGCTATGTTCCATCATATGTAGCTGTTCATAGTATTCTCATAAAAAGAAAAGGTCAAACATGGCGTGGTGGCAGTCCTGACAGTGTTTCGAACTGATTTTCGTTGGCCGGTTTATTTAGCTACAGAACATCTGGCAGTTTATGGAATGGCAAATTTGTTTTGGTAAACTATAATTTTATCCCTAATTTAGCTTCATCATTGCACAGGCTTAACAGATTCTCATAGTTTTCGGCTTGGTTTGACATTGCATTAGGTAAAAAACTAAGAATCTGTGGTACAAGATTATCTATACTTTCATATTTCACTTATATATATTTTTCAAGGAGTAATTGCAATTCCGGTTGCGGTTCTGGTGAAATTCAGGTTCCCATTAAGGCTAATTTTTTACGGAGTCGAAGTTCCGGTTTCACACTTTTTGGAAATCTGCATGACAAAATTTGTTATGTTTTCCACTTCCTGGTCAAAATTAACTAACGAACTAACTGTAACTGCAGCACTACTCTTGGTGCGATTTGTCCAACATTAAGACAGTATTTTTGTCTTTGTGTTCGCTTAGCTTTGCACTACGTTTTTAACTTCGCAATATCCCTTCTCTACTTCTACAGAACAGTTTATAATGCACAGATATAACACTTGTCAATCAAATGGTAATACATTTATAAATTTAGAAGCAATCCTTATTTCAGGATTTGTGAGTTATGCCATTGCCCAACGATTCCTACTTAGTATCGTGCTGTACACAACTGCTGGCAATTGCTTCTTTATCAGTTAATCCAAATACGGTCGTGAGAGCACAACACAAAATAATTTCGAATATTTTACTTTGCTGAAAATTGTGTAACACTATTAATTAGCTTTTGAGAGAAAACGGCTGCTCGTTGATAGTCTGTATTCATCGATTAATTCCATGGATCCAAATTGACCTTCCTGGGCACTCGTGTGACATAAGTGACAGCAAATTTTCAGTACATATTCGTGGCTTTTTCGTACAATGTAAAAATTAGGGGTCTGCTTGACAAGTGGATGCATGGCGAGATGTAGAAAAAATGTCAAATGTTGTACCAACTGTCTAACTCTACATGCGATAATGCTACACGTATTTGGATTCCGAACTTTTCTGCATAGACTGACGGAGGCCAACTTCATGAGCTGAGAAAACTGTTCGCTTTTTGGTTTCGTGGTGCAGGCTGATAAATTTTCGATTATATACATTCGGATAAATTAGGTAAAAATAGTCTGGGTCACGACAGTCTAAACCCAGGTCATGCTCCCTATTGTTGGATGGATAATTTAACGCCTGGTGAATTCTGGTTCACAATGATAGGAAGAAAGGACATCGAAGGATCAAAATACAACGTCGCTGTGAACGCTTGGCTGCCACAAGCCTATTATACTAATCTAGTAATGTATGAATGTTGTGTCTTAACTTCACATTAACTAAACAGCGCTAGGTGACAACATTTAAATTTATAAATTGTGACTTTAAAGAAAATTATAATTAAAAAATATGATGCAGGGTCCTAGCACTTCCCGAATTGACTGCTTTCAACGCAATAACAACTGCATTAATAGTATCTACCTACCCCAAAAATTTATACACCTAATATAGCTCTCAACATTCAACTAATTGAAAAATGTTAGAAATATTTTTATTAACAAAATGTAGCATTTGTGGCCCAATACAGAACCTCAGAAGGGCATTTTAATATACTATTATTGCTACACGTAACCAAACAACGTATATATCTGCTATGGTAAGCCTTGTGAAGCATCCGTCGTTCCTCATCATTCAATTTCTTTCCAATATAAATTGATTATATAACAACCCTTCCAGGTATTCTGTGCAAGCTGGGTTGGCGAATGAGGAATGCCGGAAGATCAAATGCTAGTGTAACAAGTAACATTTCCCTCTCTCAGAATTTTTATTGCTGTCGTTGTCAAACTACTTATTCAACCATAAACCACTAATCAAATGAAGCTAAAAATAGCAGCACTTGGCGCATTGCTAAGCTCGTTATGCCATTAACTACAATTTTCATTCATGCTGTTTCTATGAGCTGTGATTTTTGTAACGGCCATGGGGTTGAACTAGAAATATAATTTAGCCAGAAGTAGTTGCTATAAAGGAGGATGAGGCATGAATTTACACGACCTTCAGGTGCTTTAACAGGGTTCTTTATTGAAGGAATCGTTTAAGTTTAAAACATATACTTAGGAAGTTTAAACTCAGCGTTTCAGGGGAAGTTTTGGCAATAGGTATATATAGTTATCATTTTAAGTTTCACTCTTCTGAGTTGGGACTGTCTCAGTGTGGACATGGATGGGTGATACACACATTTACTTGACATAAAAAGTGCATTAGCTGTGTTCATTAATGAGCCATTTAATTGAAAGATAGATAGATAAATGAGGAAAGGGCTAGAATAAATTGCGGGTAACAGTAAATAACTGTCCATTGCAACAACCCATGTAGAGATTTACTAGTATTCCACCACCGCTTAATGTAACTTACTTACTAGATTCATTTAAATACTGCGAAGAGGTATTGTAATACCTCTTCAACTTTTCACCTACTATTTGGTGTAACCTAGTCTACCTGTGCTAACAATGAATTTACATAAATTTCTTATATTGGTGTCTTTTAATTTGCCTCTAGTAAGTTCTCGCATGCCGAGAATTTTATTCCTATCATCTGCGTATAGTGGGCAATTATTCAAAAAGTAATCCGACATCTCCTCTATTCCACAGTGTTCACAATTCTTATTTCCGACAAGCTTTAGCTTCTGTAGGTGAGAGTTTAACCAACTGTGTCTTGTTAGAATCTGTATACACTCCGTAAGTTTGTCCTTGGAGAGACCTATGAGGAATTTGCCCCATTTACTGTTTGGTGCACTTATAATACTTTTTGTTTGTTTGCATGCTACTTCTTGTTTCCATTTTGTTACAAATTTCCTATACATCCATGATTTGACCATGGTGGAGACTTCTTTCCTAGCCATTGGCAGAATTGGCTCACGGCCCATAGGTCTTTTGCTTGAACCCAGCCTAGCTAATTAGTCTGCCCGTTCGTTGCCCTAAATATAACTGTTACATGGGAACCACACCAAAGTTGCTGTGTTTTGCCTACAGCGTTTTCTGAGGCTAATTTGACAGTCCTGAACAGTCTTAGAACTCAGTTTATGTGTCTTGAGTGCCAATAGGGCAGCTTGACTGTCAGAGAATATTTTTATGTCCAGGTTATGACTCTTATCTGCTATGCAGGGAATAACCGGAACCGAAATTTGCCGGAACCGGAACCGTCCATTTAAACCAGGACCCGGAACTTGGTCTTCGAAATTTATATATAGTAGAACAGATGCGGGAAGAAATCAAGGTATAGTGGATTTAAAATGTATTAAAAATAACTTTTACATTAAACTTAATGTATTGTGGTGGTATTATTGCCTTTCTGAAACTTTAAAGAGACTGAGGAAGCTAATAATGTTTATTTATCGATCAAATATGTCGATTTTTGGACATCCAGAGCAAAAAATGCCTTCTACTATACAGCATTGCGTATACTGCGTCAAATCGAATGTGCTTACAAAGCTTGGAGCGTAGAATACACTCTTTCGCTCTGTCTCCAGTCGCCTTCCTTTACTACACATATATACGTTTGTTACATGTTCTTCTGAAGGAAACTTGGAATTATTGGTCTATATGATTCTATGAGAAAATAATAGATAGAAGGTAATTTTCTGATCAGTGGTCAGGGACACTGTTTAGGGTAGTGCCCGTAAGTTTTGGAAAAACAGTGCCCGTAGGTTAGATGATAATGATGATAACTTTTTCTAATCAGAATGCTATAAAAGAGACACACTGTGATGCTGCTCGCACAGTTTCAATAAATATAAGTTCTTTGCCAAGAAAGCAGTTTCTAGCTGCGTTGCAGATAACGTTAGTTTACTTCAATTTAGACTGATTTACCAAGTTTACAAGCGCATTGGCGGGTTCTTGAAGGAATGTATGTTAGCCAAACATGCCCTAAGTACTTCTGCGTAAGCCATACTCTGTTACCGAGTTGGACCGGTTTAATTGAAACGTACCCACAGACTTCTGGATGTGTAAAATAGCTGCTACGAGCATCGACCTGGATTTGATTTAACAAACTCCTGCAGGTTATGAAAAATTCCAACTGAAATTATGTGCCCTACTTACGTTTCAAATGTCAAATTGTTTAGTTAATCTTTTCTTTTGATTGGTTGTATTGGAGCTTGATCATTGTATAATATATATTACATATGTTTGGATCACAGATGAAGCAAAAGACGTGGAAAATTTCAAACAAACTTTTTAAACCGGAATTCCGGTTCCGGTATGGTTTTTGCCCTTTTTTCTCAAATTTTCCTTTTTCTCAAGTTTCCTCAAATTATAACTTACTCTGTCTTCAATGACATATTCTTTACACTCAAATTCTATTGCTCTATGATCTGAGAACGTATTATCATCAAGTACACGCCAGCTGATTATCTTATCAACGCTGTCTAAGCCTGTGAGTGTTACATCAATTCTCTCTGATCTCGTTCTTGTGATGAAAGTTGGCTTATCTCCAACGTTCATTATCATTAATTTTGAACTAGCTATAAAGTCCAGTAGATCTAATCCTCTTTTATTACAATCACTGCTGCCCCATAATATGTGGTGGGCATTCACATCACAACCCAAAACTAGTTTTTTGTTGTTGCTGTTACAGTATTCTACGAGATTTCTGACGTTTCTGCTCGGTGGGGCGTCAGCTTCATATGGCATATAAACCGAGGCTACCCACAACTCCTTGTTTTCACCACAGATCTTTACTACGACACAATCACTGTCACTAAAAGTACTCATAAGTACTGCTCTTATTCTTTTCTTTAAAAATATGGCCGCACGAGGTCGCTGAACAACAGCATAATAGACGTCATATTCTGAGTTCCACATACATGACCTATTGTTTAGCACATACGGTTCCTGGGCTAGAATACAATCTAGTGTATTTTGCTTTACTTTGCTAATTTCGACTATTGCTTCCCTGCAATGTTGCAGGTTTATTTGCCTGAACTTAATCATTGTTGAGGAATGAGTTTTTCCATATCTCTTATAATAGCCTTGTGTAGTCGGTTCACTGCCGCATGTTGGCGCAGTCGCGATGCTGCCTCTGCTGAATTGTTGCGAGCATTAGCCAGCATTAACTTTAAATTGGCTTCCAACTCAGGTTCGGTGGCGCGAGACGCAGCCCCCCCCCTGGTTGATTTTGTGCTCTAGTCGAAGGTGTAGCGGCGCTTACAGCTGCCCCCCTTCATTTACTTCAGAGACGGAAGGTTTGGTGGCGCTCATAGCTGCCCCCCCTTCCGTTTCTGTTAATCTTGTTGCACTGTCCTCCGAAGCGGAAGGTTCAGTGGCGCTTATAGCTGCCCCCTTCCGCCTCCGAGGCCCAGTCCAGTCTTAAGCTCTCAGTAGAGCTGGTCACGTAATCAGTCAACGTTAATGTCAACTGTTCACCTAACCTGGTTAGGTCTTCAACCAGGTATTCATAAATCACTAAGCTTATTTGAAGTTTCAGATTCATTTCATGATTTTCCTTAATAAAATATCTTTTATTTTGCTGTTTATGAACTATCCATGGAAGCCCCCTTTTGTTCCATGGTAATCTAAAAAAGTCCATTCATAAATTTTTCGAAGTGCCGGACTAGCACAACGCATCGCTTAAGGGGAATGCCCTAACTCTGGCTTCAAAATGATGAATTTGTATTTTTATTAAAACCAAAGAATACAAGAGCCTGCTTTGGCCGTGTGAAGGTGAGTAGACCGTCACCCAACGCCACACGTTGCCACCCCCTTCACTACGATGAAACAGCAGGTTGGATTTGGAAGGGGGGATAACGCTCTTGATATTTCTTTTAAGAAACACAGCAGCTCGAAGACGATCAGTCGTCGCATGATAGCAATCAAATTCAGTATTCCATATACATGGAGCTTTACTTACAAGTACGGCTATTGGACCAGGAAGCAGTATAGCCCTGGACCTTGCCCCCAGATTGGCTCTATCCGCTTTACTTATTTCAACTGTTGCTTCCTTACAACGATGTAAGTTAATTTGCTAAACCTAACCATTTTCATGGTCTGTTTTTGTTGTTCCACTCAGTTTAATCCGATGTAACGGGCTGTTTTTGATCTACGTGCCACTCTAAAACCTCTTGAACCCAGCACCCACTTAAAATCCTAAAATCTCATCAACCATAAACCAATCGAACATAACTGACAACGCACCAAGTATTTGTAGATAATCAAACCGTCGTAATCATCCTGCCGGAAAACCTATATAAACAATTCTGGATGATCCGCATGCCATGCGTAACTAAAACAACTGAAGACAGACTTTATTCTGAAAGTCGAGTTCATAAACTCTAAACCCAGTGAACACACATGAAAATTATGAAATATGCATGGTGGACTATAGCTAACCAAATCAATGTGTTCAGCATTCTGAAATGCCTATATATACGTTATTTTTGATGCAGTGCATGCAATACTTAGTCAACCAAATGAAATCTGATTGGTTCACCACAAACCCTTGAAATTCTATGAAAAGGTATAATATTGTCAAGTTGAACTCTAGCCAGCAAGACCATAGTATTCAGTTTGCTTGATAACATAATAGGCATCCAAAAGAAGCAATAAAACGACGAAATTTGAAAAATCGTTATTTCTGGCACACAGTCGATGAACCATATTCGAACCCACTGCTGCCCATGGAGTAGCCCCACAAAAGTCGTGGTCAGCAAAGCTCTACATCTGGATGAGCGGATTCTGGTATCGGTTTTCGATCAGAAGCCTGTGTGGCGAGTTATGGGTTGCGACGCACTGGTACCCGTATGACCAAATTTGGCAAAGAGCCTTTAAAAACCAATTTCTGCCATTTTGACCATTCGGAGTCGTTCGCGTTTAACTAAAGGACACATCGTCGTCATTTCTGCTATCGAACAAACTAATTTGTCGAAACCTGTCCATCTAAAAATAGGCTATGAATGAAAGTGACAGAAAAAATAATTTTCACGATCCCTCACCCACCCCCATTAGGCGCCCTCAGTGGTATGGTAAGTCCACTCGCTTCGTTTCAATAACGCTGTGGCACAAAAAATTCTCCAAACCGATGGTGAAACCACGTTGCCAACGTTTAGCATCAATGTTGTATATTTTTAAATTTCCGTTGAAATCTCGCAGCAAATAGGGCAATATGTACATAGTTCTAAATATGTTGTGCTAAAATCATTGACAGCCTGCTGCTTTTAATAATTCAGTCCAACACAACCGACCCTGAAAACAAGAATAATTGAAAATAACAAAATCAACAGTGTTGAAATATCAAAAAATGTAATCAAATTCACTGGTTCATCACCCTTCAACATTACGTAATATCATTTTTAGTCAAACCTCGAGACACACAATAAATCATGAAAACTACCTATACGTTAAAATACAAAGAACAACTGCCGAAAATGGATAAAAATTGGTGTACGTGTTAACTGCTACTATAAATTTTTATGCGTACCTCAGCAAACCAATGAACACCGCAAATGGTGCCATCGGTGGTTATAAAATAAATTAGCTGATCGTCACCCGAAGAGTCTGCGTTAACATGCGAATGCCAGGTATCTAAATGTAGATGATTGTGCGTGGCAAAAAGACGAATGTGATTAAGCGAATACTGATTGTCGCCGGCACGGCACGAATCAATACCTTAAATTTATATGATTATACCCATAAAAAGATAAAACATCAATAATCGAAAAGCATAACCATTTTAGATTCTAAATGACCATACCACTATATCCAACGTAGAATGTTTTAACTGCCACGTATATAAGTGATATAGGGCCAAACAACTGAAGACAGACTACATTTGGGAAATCAGTTCGTCGACCGTAAAACTGTTGAACCTACTCAAAAGGTAATATAGTCACGTTAAACTCTATATATACAACAAAACCATCGTATTCAGCGTGCTTCATAACTTAAGAGACACTCGTCTGAAGACAAAAGCACGGAATAACATGCCGAAATGTGAAAAAATCAATATATATTTGGTTAAGGACCGATGTACCACAATCGGATCCACAGTGGCCAAGAAGCAGTAACACAAAATATGATGCCGAGCAATGACAATAGTTTCCGTTTTCAATGAAACGCAGGCACCCGATTTGACAAACAATCTTAAACCATCTTTAAACAGTTTTTAGCCGGAAGATGGGGTCGCAGCTCCTAGCGATCAACTAATAAGCACATATTCTTCACTTTTTAAAGAACAAAAAATCATCGAAATTCATGCTCCTAAAAACGAGTTATACAGAAATTTTTTTACCATTTTATCCCCAGCGCACACACTTTCTTCGGTGGCTTCGGAAGCTCTGTTCGCTTCGTTCGCTTCGTTAGAAAGACAAATTTACCATACTAGTAACACGTAAACGTGGGTGACGGAGGCATGGTGGTTAACAACGGCGTGAATAGTGCATACAGCTTGTGGAATTTCTAACATTTTTGGTAACAGTTTAAAAGTAACATACTCATTTAAATCGAGTAACTACACCTCATCTTCGAATTTTCACCATGAAAACAATTTTAAATATGCATGAAAATTTCACCATGAAAACAATTTTAAGAAACTGAATTTATTATGTAAAATAATGTTCGACTGCGACTCGGCTGCGACTCGCCACCTTCGGTGGCTCGTCTTGCCTCCGTCAATAACACACTTAATAATTTTTAACTCATTTTTAAGAGACTTTGCTTAATTTTAAGAGAATTTATAAAGGTAAGTAGATCACTCGTATACAGTCTTTTAGAAAACGTGAAGGTACATGTTATGTCAAAAAAATGACCGAGATAGCACGAACGGTTGTCGAGATATGATGAACTTAGGTTTCCCTAAGTCAATTTTAAGAGAATTTGCTTAATTTTTAAGCAAAGAGATGAAATACGTCAATCAGCTATATACAGCTGTTTAGAAGACGTGAAAATACATTTTATGTAAAAAAATCGCCGAAATAGCACGAACGGTTGTCGAGATGCGGTGAAAAAGCTGAAAAAATGGCAAAAATCCCTAAGTTTGAGCAACATTTGCTTAATTTTGAGTACAAAGCAATTTTCGTAGAAAAAAGTGCTCAATGAAAGGGCACTCCGCAAGAGAATATGCAACACGAAGAAAAAAAATTTCTAAAATCGGCCCAGGCGTTCAACCTGCAGACCTGTCTGTGACAAACAAAAAAAAGTCACAGAGAAAATTGAAATTTTGCGTCTAGTATATTGATATATATAAAGTTAAATGTACGCCTCCGGCTGCGACTCGCCAACTTCGGTGGCTCGTCTTGCCTCCGTCAATGAGCTGCTTTCATATTTATGTTAACTCAAACCAAAAAGTAATAATATAAATTCATAGGCAATAAGTATAAATCAGGGAATAACCGGAACCGAAATTTACCGGAACCGGAACCAGCAACCGGAACCGTCCATTTAAACCTGATCCGGAACCGGAACCTGGTCTTCGAAATATATATATAGTAAAACAGTTGATGGAAGAAATGAAGGTATAGTGGATCTAAAATCCATTAAAAATAACTTTTACATTAAACTTAGTGTATTGCGATGGTATTATTGCCTTTCAGAAACTTTAAAGAGACTGAGGAAGCTAATAATGTTTATTTATCGATCAAATATGTCGGTTTTTGGACATTCAGAGCAAAAAATGTCTTCCATTATACACAATTGCGTATACTGCGTCAAATCAAATGTGCTTTCAAAGCTTGGAGCGTAGAATACACACTTTCGCTCTGTCTCCAGTCGCCTTCCTTTACTGCTAATACGTTTGTTATATGTACTTCTGCGGGAAACTTAAAATTATTGGTTTATATGATTCTAAGAGAAAATAATAGATAGAAGGTAATTTTCTGATGAGTGGTCAGGGACACTGTTTAGGGTAGTGCCCGTAAGTTCTGGACAAACAGTGTCCGTAAGTTAGATGATAATGATGATAACTTTCTAATCAGAATGCTATAAATGAGACACATTGTGATGCTGCTCGCACAGTTTCAATAAATACAGTTCTTTGCCAAGAAAGCAGTTTCTAGCTGCGTTGCAGATAACGTTAGTTTACTTCAATTTAGACTGATATACCAAGTTTACAAGCGCATCGGCGGGTTCTTGAAGCAATTTATGTTAGCCAAGCATACCCTAAGTACTTCTGCGTAAGCCATACTCTGTTACCGAGTTGGACCGGTTTAATTCAAACGTATCCCACAGACTTCTGGATGTGTAAAATAGCTGCTACAAGCATCGACCTGGCTTTGATTTAACAAACTCCTGCAGGTTAATATGAAAAATCCCTGCTCTAATTATGTGCCCTACTTATGTTTCACACGGCAAATTGGTTTGTTAATATTTTCTTTTGCTTGGTTGTATTGGAGCTTGATCATTGTATAATATATATTACATATGTTTGGATTACAGAATGAAGCAAAAAAACGTGGAAAATTTCAAACACAATTTTTAAACCCGAATTCCGGTTCCGATATGGTTTTTGCCCTTTGCCGGAACCGCAACCGGAACACGATTTTCGCCGGAACAGGAATTCCGGTTACTCCCTGGTATAAATAATATATTACACCATCAAACCAAAAAGTAATCATATAGGTATAAATCAATATATTACACCAAGAATTAAATGTCATAAACAACTACGACAGTCAAATTCCCAATACTATTCTACTGGCCTGTCCACATCGCTCTAAAAAGTGGAAGGGGTACTTTGAGGGGCCTCCATGTTCATTCTCAACTGAAATTTCAAAGTGGGGAGATATATTTTGCCTAACAATACTAAATTTTTCCATATTTACATGTAGTTTTACTGTCCTGCATGTATTTCCAAGCTAAAAAGGTCGTTTCAGAATTGTAAATAGTAGTATATAATTAATTATTTAAAAAATTAAGAAACAATTTGCATACAAGAAATAAATTTTCAAACATAAAAAATTTTTTGGATTTAGCTGAACATAAGGGTTTCGGCCGACTGGGGTGGGGGAGGGGGCGGACATGGGAGATTCGGAAAGTGTGGGGTCCCCACCGCTGTGGACAGACCAATCACATCTACATAGCACTATGAGAGTCAAGTAGAAACATTTTGGCTATTTGTAGACAAACTATAACCATCCAAAATAGCAGTAAACGGTAAAAATTTTGCTTACTTTTTGGTAATGTAGCAGTTTGAATTGGAATTGAATCTAGCGACAGCTTGTATCCCTCGAAATTTGGGTCCAACAGATTTTTGTCTAACGACAACGAAAGCTGGATCATGTCGTCTGACATCGCCGCAAACATTTCCCCAAAAGTCCAAAACAAAATGCAAACTGAATGTCCAATAATAAAAGATTTTACAAGAATGTCGTATTAACGCTGCTTATATATTGGGAGTCCTCCGAAAATATTAAATTGAAAAGCGATTATGAGCTTGCACACTGTTGTATATGTTAAATTTAAACGGCTAAGTTCAGCTGTCAAATAAACAACACAACGAATCTATAAATTTTGTAATTTTTCAGATTTTTGAGATTATAAAACAACGAATAATAAAAGAGGAATAAAATGATAATTACCTAATTTCGAAGTGACTGAGCCGGGATGACCATACGCCAAAAATTTTGTCGCATATGAAACTTTATATAGAAATCGGGCTGAGATAGCTCAGTGGGGAGGGCGCTGACCAGTGGATCCAACACTAAAATGCGTCTCTCCTCTTAAACAGGCTGCTTTCTACATTATTTTGTACCATGGATAGGCCTAACTCAAAACTATGTTGGTCTGCCGAACTGCTCCAATATGGTTTCATATATCTACACGATATTTAACACTACGTAAAACTTGACATAGCCTTTATGAATACTTGAAGTTGCCCCGAATACTTGTCCAAAATTTTTTACTGAAATTGTGTATATCACATGACACCAATATAGCAAATCGTGGTAATATTGCCGATCATTGTTTCCACTCAATGTTAGTTAACCACTTCTACCAAAAATAGCGGTTTACCTATTGGCTAAGTTACATATAGCTGACGGTGATAATAGGTTCTGTCAGCACTCTGTTTCATGGGAACTGAGCCCCCGCTGTGAAAAAACACTGGATGCTAACAGAAATGGAGCGGTGATAGAGGAAATCGTGAAAATTTCTTGCCTGTCGTTGTTGCTCAAAACTCATCTTCGGGTGAATGGATTTCGATAAATTTTTTGTTCAATAGCAAAAGTGATGTCGAGGTTATCTTTAGTTGGTCGCGAAGAGCTCCCGCCCATCTTCCAGGTCAAAATGAAAAAAACAATTTTTCAGGTCCTTTGCCAAATGTGGCAACAAGAGCACCAGTGTTTCAGGTGCAATTATTTGAAAGTCGGTGTACCTTCCACTAAAGGAGATAATAAAATAGAATTAAAAACGGACCACGCAGATCCACTCACATAAAACTTGAAATTAAGTTATGCTGAACAAATTTCGCGCACTCCACCATAACCAACAAATGCACCTGGCTGGTCAATCGTTATAAGTTTGATAGTAAAAAGGGTGGATGCGTTACAGGTTATGACGGCTATTAGCATTTAATGGGAAAGGGATAATCGTTATATTAGATTTGGGTTCGTGTATGTAGACAGTAGTAGCCCAGTGGAAAGGATAGTTATGGCATATGTTCTATTGGAGGTGTTATATGACATCCGCTCTTGATGACACCGATAGTATGTAATTATACTTGCGTTGCGTTTCTATTTCCCTCTGCTACGATTCTAATATGGTTTCAACCAGAGACTGGGATAAAATGTTTTATTATAAAACAGTTAGTTAGTAACACAAGTGTTAAACTACACAGTTCTCGACTGTGACTGAGGTATATTCAGATACTAATTCGATAATAGTTTCAGTCCAACCTATTTACCTTGCTATGCGGGAATAGTGTTGACGATCGGATAATATTTCATCTGATATATGCTACCCCGTTAAGCGACCTTGGCTTAATTCGTATTTGGAAGGTTCGTTCCTCGATATAGTAACACACTTCACTACCGAATAGGTGTATTTCCCGGAACGATACGGATCCCACTCAATACCCACGATAGAGCTGAAATTGAGTTTCGAGTAGGTGTAGGTACGTAAATCAAGATTTGTGTAGTCTCCATATGTCCCGTATCTCTCTCATCCAGTCTGTTGAACTACAACGACTCAAATTCATTAGGTCTTATGATTTTACTCATTGAAATAATACAAAGCCAGGTTTATAAAATTTTTGTATCACACAGTGTCGCCATCTGTATCCGTGCAAAATATTTCGATAAAATCAGACAAACACTGTCCCAAAAAGCTAAACAAGCACACCACTGGAAGACTAACATTGTGCCTGTGCTGCATGAAAACACAGTGCTGTATTCACTATAGATAATCTAAACATAAGACGTACATCAACTGAACCCAGACGTGGAATCCACAATTGGGATCCGTAGCTGCTCGAGATCAATAAGCTAGAGCTCAAATTTTCAACCCTAGAGGGAAGGGTAGGGTGCTCACCTCTCATGACCGGCCGGTGACCCCCACTGGCTATTTCACTCCACCCCCCCGGTATTTTGACCCCGAGAACTTTTTATCTCCGACCAACGCAAGGTACAATTTTGACGAATTATGGTATTTTTTGCTCATCACAGTTATTGGATGCTGTAATATTGAGGCAGGCATCATGTGCATAAAACGACATAATCTATGTAAAAACATACATAACATATATATATATACATTAGATATATTAATATATAATATTCATATAGTATATATATATAATATTCCCATTGACTAGCCCCCCAAACTCGCTGTCAGACTTGACCCGGAGACCACCCCCCGCTGCCAGAAGCCCGGTGGAACTTCAACAAGCCATCTGTAGAATAAAACAAATAAACTGAGGTAGCAGCCGTATAAAAGTCAACTCAACAAAAGTTCATCATACACTGACGCTCAACAACAAAACTTGCCCAGATATAAAGAGGCTAGATGTAGAATTTGACAATATGCAAATTACGCATATATTGCCGTAAACAACAATTACAACTTCCTACAATAACCGGAAAAAGCAAATAGCTTTGAGCTAACTAATGTGTAATATGCAAATTAGACAAACGCTTATAAACAACAAGACATCCGAAATATGACAAATTCGTCCATTAGCATAGGCTAAAATATCCAGTCGTAATTGAACACTGCTGGCGCCAGTACGTAACCCGGAAAACCAAGCAACGTCAAACAGTTAAATTATCAAATAGGATATCACGCGAAGAAAATAAAATAATCTATCGTACAAAAAGTTTCCGACTTTCGTTAAACTGTAAATGTCATGCTTTATAAAAATAAACATGAATTTCGGTTGGATCTAAATGAATTTAGTGTGGATAGCTTGGGAATTCATTATTGTTGCGAAACAATTTTTATATCTGGACATGTGGTAGGTGACTTGTGACGAAAAGGTGTAAAACGCAGCCAGCTAAAATTTTGTGCTCACGAAGGTTGTTACATACTATCGAAAGTAATGTTTCCATACACACGTGGGCCCATGTCACCTTTAGGGGCCGGACGTTATAACGTTAGAAAAAAGAGCAGCTTAGACCGGGGGGTTCGGGGGGCGGCAGCCCCCCCCACCGACTTAGGCTTAGGCCTAGTACATGGCTCATATAGGGACCTTAGCTTAGGCTAAGACTAAGGCTTAGTATATCGAGAACGGCATGGCATGCATTTCACTTCCGCCCCTACAGGTTACATTGACCCATACGTGTATATATACGCTGACGATGTCGAGTATGTGTATACATTCTTCTGTGAACGACGCATTACTCTGCTCATCAGCCTGGATCTATCTGCTGCTTTCGACATAATTGATCACACAATGATGCTTCAAAGACTTCACGGCGTAGGTGTGTCATCTTAGTGGGTCGAATCTTACTTGACAAACAGAAAACAACGGGTTCAAATTGGGAGAACAATATCAAGGAATACAGCGTCACGGAGTGGAGTTCCGCAAGGCAACATCATTGGAACAGTTCTTTTCATCATATTCCTTGCCCTTGTGATCGAAAGCGTGACTGCAGCTGGCTTCAACATTCACAGCTATGCGGATGACAATCAGACATATATAAATCGGTGAAGAACCTCTGGGTGTCACGTCGGTTCAGATTTTGTTGTTTTCTTGAACACTTGGTTTTACAACAACAAATTAATGTTGAAGAAATTGAAAACTGGTCTCATATATTTTTGTCGGCAGAAACATGCGGGTCCATCGCTAAACTTTTTGGACATAAAATGATCAGTCCCACTGATACAATAAAGATATTAGGCGTTAAATTTGAGACGAAATTGACATTCGCAAAGCATATCGCACAATTACCAAGATCTTGTACGTGGCAACTACGAGAAATATTAAATTAAGACTTCGAAACCGCCTGGATGTTGATACAACTCGTTCAATCGTGGGGGTTTTCGTCGAGTCCCGAAATGACTATTGTACTGCACTGTATGGTTGTCTACAGTCGGTTTACCTTTCTCCACTTCGGCGTCGTCTTCTGTACACAGTGGCCAAAATGGTTTCCGGTATTCGGCGCCACGAACCCACATGCCGTCATTATAGCACTTCTACTCCTGACCAATCGTTTTTAAATAAAATAACATTATAAGACAAGAAAATGAAGGAAACCCCAAAACGAGGGGATATGGTCTAAAACATAAAACCCCAATCTGGGGTGAATTATAAGATAGGTAGGTGTCCCCGAGCACTGTTAACCATGTTACCAAAGCAGTGTTTCTTCGGTTATTTAAAAGTTTGGTAAAATCTAAACTTGAATATTCTTCCGAGGCATGTAGCCTCGACCTGATGCGAGACATCGTTCTTCTTGAACAAGTCCAGCGATTCGTGCGTGATATTACTTATGAGTATCGCCTAAGATACCTGGGACTCTAAAAACTCTCAACTCGCATGCGTAATTTTCGTTTATAAGCTGTTCAACAATCATTTTAACTTCAACGTCGAGGAATTGATTGTTCTTGCGTTAAATGACCGCACCAGAGGCCATCCGTTTAAGTTACGGCCGCCCGTCATTGCCCGCCTTAATGCGGCTCGTTATTTTTTCAATTATCGTGTGGTTGAAACTTGGAACAACCTGCGGTCATACGTGGTTGCTGCCCCTCCTTAGCTACTTTCAAAAAGCGTCTCCATGCCTCCGGTCAGCTACCGGAACTTTAGTTTGCTTTTGCTGCTTCTGCCTGCTTCAGGTATCAACATTAATGTGTCAGTCACCGGTGTCCATCTGTCATCAGTGGTGATTTAGCAACTTGCAATAAAGCGCCTTCCACATTCGCTGATGACGGATCAAGGTAGATCAAGGTTTATTTAAGTATCTTAACCTTTGCCTTAGATTGACACTAGTAGTTTTCTTATGTTTTCCTCTTGTGAGGTTCGTACGTAACCTTCCGGACGGCTAGAGCCGTAAGTTTATTTAAGTACCTTATCCTTCTCATTAAATTTACACTGATAATTTCCTTAGAGCCAACAGTATTCGGACGGCTTAATGAAGGATCCTAATAACTATTAAGTTCCCTTGTAGGTTTGTACGAACCCTTCCGGACGGCTAGACCCGTACGTTTATTTATCTTATTCTAGGGTCTTAGGTTTACGCTAGTACTTGTAGTTATTTTAACGTCCCCGCTTCCAGACGGCTAGCTAGGCACGATCTATGACTAGTAAGTGGCTATGTTTAGGTTTACGCTCGTGCTCGCTCACTTTTATCAAGGAGATTAACTGGAGTAACGTAATTGATATATATATTTTTATATGACATAATTGAGCATATAAAAAGGCTAAAATGGGGCACGTCCCCGGGACCGGATGGTATCACTAACAACTTTCTTATCAATTGCTCTGATGCACTTGCTGTACCACTAACGATTTTGTTCACCAAGTCTATAGGAAAGGGTTGTATGCCTTGTGGCTGTGGATCTGCCTTGGTAACGCATCTGTTCAAGTCTGGTCGTGAGAATGATCCCAACAACTACAGACCAGTAAGCTTGACATCTTCGATATGCAAGTTAATGGAACTTGTACTTAAAGATCAACTGACTACCAGGGATCGACCGGTACCAAAATTTACCGGTACCGGTACCGGTACTGAAAAAATACCGGTAAACCGGTACCGGTACCGGTACCCAAATTGTCTGCCAAAAAAGTTTCGCTCGTTTAGTTATACTCTGATATATGCATGTTTCTGGTGAAAAAGATAACACGTAGATATTCATAAGTTTTATTTTCAAAATGTTCAAAATCAACGTAACAACAACATTTATAAATGCAATAATTGTCCATTAAAATTGTATATAACCCATATTCATATGGAAACTTTTCTTCTGTAACAATGTTTTCAGTTTCCAAAAAACAGTTTGCAAGTACATACGTATGTGTCCCAAAGTTTCAGAACAAAAACCAAACTGGTATATGGTAATTTATACATTCTACTCCTTGGGCAAAGCCAAGCTATTGTAGTGGCAAGCCCTTAAGTTGAACTTCGGTCTCAGTAGCTTATCCACATTCTCTGGGAGCAAACGGTTGCGCTCTACACAATTGACGTCGCCGGCTGTTCTAAACAGACGTTCGCTTTGCACACTCTCAATGGGGCACGCAAGATATCGTTGGGCGAGCTGAAAAAGGATATTTACCGTGCTCGAAGGATAAATGATATGATATGCCACAGTTGGTCCGTATATACGCACTTAGTGGACGTGGCATGTTAGACGCGTTATTCTCAGAAACTGTCAACTGAGTATACGGGTTATTGTGTCAGTCATTCATAAAACAATTGTAACTGTCAACTAAGCAAAACTATGCAAATTTTCCATGTTTTGTTATGCAACTAAACTTTTTTGACCAATTACAGACATTAGCAGATGAAAAAGAAAATATAATATCCCTTTCAACCGTTTAATTTCGTTAATATATGGCACGAGATAAATCATGATCAAATCAATAGTGACAGTTAATTTTCTGTTCAGACAACATCCTACCGGAATAAGCCTCTGAACCAACCCTCGCAACACGATTTCACAGACTCTAGATATGCCAACTGCTCCCTACAACATCTTGGCGGAACTAGATTCGAACCAAACCATCCTCAGCTACACGATTGCAGGCCCCCCCCCCCAAATATGCCAGCTGCTCCCGACATTATATCGCAATCAGCAACTAAATTATCCTCCGCTACACTATTGCATACCCCCCAAATATGCAGCTGCTCTTGAGAACCATCCTGCTACCGCAATCAGCTTCAAACCACCCTCCGTCAGCATTCAAATCGATAGTGTGTTATATAATACACCACCGCTACAACTCAATGACGTCACCTAAGTAAAAACAAAAATCAAAACATTCGAACAAAAACATCATTTACTGCAACAACGCTCTGTTCCAAATGTTCATCTTCAAACGTGTTCAAAATTCGAGTGAAGGAATTAGAAATAAATACGTATACATGTCAACAAATGATAACAAATGAGTCACTTGATTTGCAACTAAACATTGTCGCTGTTCTTATCCGTAAGCTAGTAAAAATTTTAGTACCGGTACCGGCGGTTTTTTGCCGGTACCGGTACCGGTACCCCGGTACCGGCCGGTACCGGTATACCGGTCGATCCCTGCTGACTACATATGCCATCGCCAACAATATACTAACTGCAAGCCAATTCGGGTTTATGGCCAATAAGTGCTGTGAACTACAGCTCGTGGAATTTATGGGTTTTGTTACGAAAACACTAGATAAACGAGACTTCTCCTTTCGTCATATGGAATCTGTGGAAATCTACTAAATTGGATTGCATCGTTCATCACTGACAGAGAGCAATGTGTGGTAGTCAATGGTGCAAAGTCGGCTATGCTTCCCGTAACAAGTGAAGTGAAACAAGGTAGCGTTCTCGGCCCGATATTATGTTTGTTCTACATCAATACAGTCGATACTGTGGTTTTTAGCGAAGTCCTAAAGTTCGCCGATGACACGAAACTTGTGATAAGGTTGAGACGAAATTTAGAATCCATTGACTCAAATGACATGCAAGCTGACTTAGATTCGTTGGACCGTTGGCGAACTGAGTGGGATATGGAATTCAATACCGACAAATTCAAGTGCATCCAATTCGGACATCATAATCCTAAACACCAATATTACTACCAGACACAACGAATACCCGATGAGTTTCGTGAAGGAGTCAATGACCTGGGTGTGGTGATACATCAAAATATGAAAAGTTCCTTACACTGTATGAGGGCTGCTGGAAAAGCAAAACAAATGATAGCCATTGTCCGCCGAACGTTTTGCTGTTTGACGCAACAAGCGTACTTGGCGTTATATTATGCTTTGATTCGGGCGCGAATAGAGTACTGTTCCTGTGTCTGGCGTCCTCATTTCCATCGTGACATTCAAGTAGTCAAAAGAGTGCAACGTAGAGCAACTAGAATGCTGCGGGGTTTCGAAAACATGACATACCCAGAACGCTTGTTGGAATTACATCTTCAGCCGTTGGAGACACGACGTCATCGTGCTGATCTGATTTTGTTGTACAAAATTGTACACAATTTGGTCGACTTCCCGTTTGAAAAATGTTTTGCTATGCCCATGATGCTGGTACAAGAGGTCATGTTTTGAAACTCCGAGCAGAAGTGCCACAACTGGATGTCCGTCGATACTCTTTCGCTTGCCGGCTGATTGGCCCTTGGAACGCTTTAGAAGAGTCCGTTGTCAGCGCCCCGTCATTGTCTGTGTTCAAGCACCGACTTTATGTCTTTGGGGCTCTGTCAACATTGTAGTGTCTGTTGCTGCTTTGTGTTTTTCTGTTTTTGCAGTAGGACGAATGAAGAAACTGTCCGTGGAAAGCCATGGACGCAAAGGGCGAACGCCGGGGAATATCTGCACTGCTGTGGCCCCAGCCAGGTACGTTAATTACGAAAATAATATACTTATGTGTATCATTATTTGAATAGATTGTCCCTATTAGACTCGACTCGATATTTTGGTAAAGGTGACTTTCGATCTCCGTTGGGTTTATAAATCAATGCCGATGCCAGGTATATACTCACCAATGGTGATGAATAAAGTTTGGAACCATTAAATAAGAAAGCAAATAAACAATTCGTGAACAAATTCGCAAATTCGTGAAAACCTTTATATCAACTTCGAAAATACAAAACACAATAGCTATGTAACCATGTGAGTGAAATTAAAATTAAAAATAAAAACTAATAAACAAATGTTCGGAACTATTTTGAGTCCTATGCAGATGCTACAATATTACCTGGAAGTAGACTGTAGCTATGTAGAGCTATAGCAGGTAATTCCATTAGCAGAGATCACTTAACTCTAAGAGCGTTGCGATAAGACTGATTAATGAATAGAAAACGAAGCTAACATACGTTAGCTAAAATAAACAACTGATGCTAGTTAGCATCAGTTGTAAAAAAATAAATCAAAAACAAGAAAAGCATAAAGACAAAAGGGAGGGGAATATAATAGAGGATTTGGTGACCATCCTAGGGTTTTTTAATAAATTTTAGGGTTTTGGGGTGGGTTTGGACCGGAAACCCCTGGTAGCAAGTAAACCCTTACTAAACCCGACTATTACGTCATGATAACAAATTAATTCTATACATTTAAACTTTATAGCAACGTAATTATGATTACTTTCCTTAGATCCTACTTTTAGAGAATTTAGAAGTACTTGCAACGTCGTTAGGCGGAGCCCTCCCAAATTTCGTTTCAACCTGGTCAACCTCTCAGATGCACGGTTTCAGAGTCAAGGTTATACCATGGATCCGTGACTCGGCGAGTGAAAAAATGACCACGAACGTTTGTTCTTATGCGGGCACGAAATAGTTTAATTTCATGTCTTCGGAGAACGCGATAGGGGCGCGTAAAGAGTGTATCTGGGTCGAGAATCATTAGAAAGTTGATGATTTTATAGAACTTAGCAAACATCTAGATTGTTTCGCGGTGACACTGAAGAGTGGAAATTTGAAAAAGATTGGCGTTCTGAGGTAACCGCAAACATCGCCGCTGGATCGCTTCGAGGCGTCAGATGCTTTTTGTTTATTATATTCCATATTTTAGACTATATAGTTGCATTCCGATAATAAATTCCGATAATAAATTTAACACTTTGCTTTACGTACTGAATTAATTCGCATTTGGAGCAACAAATATCATACACGATGCATTCTCACTATAGGATATTGCAATATCAACGCTGGATCGCTCGAAAACTTTAGTCAGAGGTAGAATCTAGGCCAAGCGGATCGATAAATAAACGAACGATGAATTGATATTGATGGACGACTTGGCCGCCGTACCACAGAATTCATGCATGCATGATATCCGAGGTTCTAGAGGGTAAAACGATAGCTTCGTGGGGATTTCGTCATCAAGGTGCAGCCCAGGCCGACAGAGGAAGATAAATTTTAGAAATTTTTGGCGATCAAAATTTTTTGGATTTATTGGCATTTATTTTCCTTCGATTTTTGTACGGTTTGCTTATCAGTTAATTTTTCAGAGTTCTGACCATGTTCATACATGCTTATAGGTGATAGGGATTATATCCTATTGTACTAGGACCAGTTCTGGCCCTTAGGGATCAAAGCTGCACCACTCTTAATTTTCACTATGGTGCCCGGACAACCCCGACTTTTACACGATTCCCCGATGGACACCGGTCTGACCGATGGGAACCGCTTAGCTTAGCAGGCTGCCGGCGGGTTTACCAGGGTGTTCGGCCTGGCCCCCATAGTGGCCCACGTGTCTAGAGGTAAGGAGGTCCCCTGAGGGAGGGTCATCCCCTAAGCCTGCTCACAGGTAATAAGGCTGACCCGTCATTCCCTGGATTCCTGTTATTAAGTCCTATGCCCTGTGCCAAAATTAAAGTTTCCCATCGGGAGGACCCGTCTTCGAAGGGGTTTACTGAACCGAGGGATTATTCCGTAACCCTTGGGCCCTTAAGCGACAGAGGTGAAAGTTTTATCTTAGTTGGATGCAGGGCACAGTTAACCGGGCGTTGTCGGTCTACAATATTGGAGGGTTGTTCCAAAAGGGGGAACATTAAACAAATTTTGTTTTGACACACGTAGGGATCTATGCGCCGAAACGAGTTACTGGGCGGGCGGGGGTGCGAGCACGAGTGGAGTTGGCTGAAGCGTTGAGAAAATTAAATTAGCTGCGGCGGTGAAACTGTGTATGGTTCGGGTGGGGCCGTAACTTAACTATAAACGGTGAAGCAAACCTTTAGGTGGGGAGCAGGGCTAATGCGACAGGCATACGGTCGGGTGCGCGCGAGCAAGACGCGAAGGCGGCATGCAGAAATAGGACGGACACTTAGGTCAAACACTGTTGAACATACCCTAAAGAGGGCCCTACATTTTATTGCAACGGTATACCCTGTTTAAATCAATCTAATTCGCCTACTAAAGCAACACGCAAAAGTTGTTTTACTGCTTGGTTTTCCCTTTTTTAACAAAATACAACACAACCACTCTTTTATAATAAACGAATATATCACCCACTAAGGGGGTATAAAGCAATGACATTATTTATAACAACACTGGGCTAGGACTGAGCCATCGCGGGAGGACCTGTGCTTGAACTATGTATGCGCGAGCGTTTTGAAACGACCAAAAGATTGACCCCCACCTTTTCAACTCCATTGGGATGACGAAAAGATTGTTATGAGCTCCAATTGGGCCCTTTTCGAAACGTGGAGCCCTCAGCCCAAAATTTGTCGTTAATATCTAAGCCTTCGGTTTGGTCCTATAAAATTTTGCCACCGTTCGTAATACCAACCTAAATTTTCCTTCGAATTGTCCTGCTCGAATCGTAGAAGCGCGGGCGCAGCACTTACGGGAGCGCGAGGTATCCAACGGACACCCCTGCACCCGCAAGGGCTGCCCCTATTCCTATGCCTAAGCGAGAAAATTTTTAAAACTCTGCGAGATGCACCGGGCGGACCTCTTCCACGCGTCCGCAATGGAAAAGTTTGTCCGAGTTAAACACGGCCAAAAATTTCGCTGTATCAGATTTACTCCTAATTCAACCCTTCGTCACTAAACAAACTTCCAAACCTTGCAGAAAAATTTTGAAACTCAAATTAAAACCAGGCGTTCTTCAAAAATACACCCACTGAGCGTTCACGGCAAACCCTGCCCAGTTGGTGGGGAACCAGTCGAGCGCGGTTGTACATTCCCCTGTTTTTGCAATTTGTCACGATTTTGGCCCCAGTTTTGTCAAAAGTTCAACCCACTCTCCCCAGCGCGGGCGCAGCGCTTACGGGAGCGCGAGGCGTCCAACGGACACCCCAGCACCCGCAAGGGGTGCCCCTATTCCTAAGCTTGAGCGAAATCAAAACGACGAAAAGCCTCGGGCGGGCCTCAACCACACGGCTGCATGCTGAAGAGCCCACCCGAGCAAGTAAAGCGAAAGAAACCAGGGGAAAAGAAAACGAAAAACTTCGGTGACAACCGCCGACAAAACTCACCAATTTTGCTGAAGCGCAGCTCGACTGACTGCGATGCCTGCACGGGTAGCCTTCTTTTGTGCTCGACTTTAAACCCCACTCACCTTTTTGTCTATTGCCCCCCGAAAGTCCAAAAGAATTTCCAGTTTCAAATTCAGCACCGACACCCTTAAGTAAGCACAAGCAGAACTCTATATATATGCACGTATATAATATATAAACACACAATAATACAGATGGCGATACGCTCACAAATACTTCGATAAAGCCTAAAGTCGTTGTGCACACACCCCTTTCAAAATAACACCAACCCAATGCCTGTAGCGGCAAGAGGCATATAGGAAAACAGCGTTGCGGCAACATAACAAAGAGACGACACTGGGCACTGGCCGAAAGTTGCCAGAAAAACAAAACCGCCCGCTGGTCGGTGCGGCTAAATTTTAAGATGAAGATATACCGGCGCTCAGGGCGCTGGTTGCTCATAGGGATATCGGCGCATTTTTGCCGATATCTCGTGAACGAAAAACAGCAGGCGGTCGTGGGCAGGACCAGAATCATGCGCTGGCAGACCAGCTTTACTGATAAAAGTTTAAAATTTAATATGTCTTTTATAAGAGGCCCGTTAGAGGCCGCTTTAGGAGGGTAATATTCAAAATTTTGATGTCCCAGTCAAGTTGGGAGGATCCTGAGCGGACCCTTGGGGGTGAGCGGCCCCGGTTTTCGACTAAACAGTTAGGGTGGGACCCGATAAGTGTCCCTAGCTCAAAAATCGGGGACTTTTAATTATCTTAGGTGCCCCTTTGGGCTTAGGAAATTAGAAAATTTTAGGCTTAAGCGCCTATTCGGGGATCCGTAAATATTTAGGGGAACCAAATTTTTTGACCCGCCGGGCAATTGGACACACTTAAAGAGTCCTTAAGATGATTTAGTCAACCCCGTTCCCTTAAGTTTAGTATAAAAATCCAAAATTGGACTTTTAGTGCCGCGCCCTAAAATAGTGCTTTAGAAAATTTATATCCGAAATTTCAGTTCTCCAGGACCGAAAATTTGATTACCTAAACATGATTGGCCTATATATGTGAAACTCTGAATTCGTCCTGATAATTTCTGATCCCCCTTAGAAATTTATGTATATATACATGAACCATAGGCATGACAGATATCAAACGAATACTAGTAACCACCCGGCGTGTGCGCTTAGATCGGGCTCAGGGCGACCAAATTTTTGTACCATCCCGATATTCCTATAATATCTGCTGGTCCCTGGCCTTTAGGAAGGCACATCCGTTCTTCGCCACAAGTACAATATAAGATACATAACAATTTATGCATAAATTATTCCACCAATTCAATTTCACAAGGATCGACCGGACACCCCTAATCGTGACACTTTTCGTTTATGCTCAGTGCCAAAATCATCCCGAGCACCTGCGGGCGGTGGAGTGTGACCTTACAAGTACAAAATACGCAAAGATACAGTAGTTTATTTCACATTAACAATAGCATGATACAATTATATCACACGAGGGTCACACTCCATCGGTATCCGGTCCTCCATTCCCCCTTTTTCTATAATTTTAGTGTACTTTAAGCATTTTATCGTTTTCCTAAAAATCGGGCTGTTACACTGTTCCAAACTGTGTTGTAGTTGAACCTGTGACGCAATAAGCAATATTTCTGCGCTTCTCTTTCAAAGGTTTTAAATTTGTTTAAAAACCGTGTCTAATTTTATTAACCCTTAACTTCTTAAAATGACACATTTGTCAAAGCGTACATCTAAGCCGATACACTAACCTAGTTTACCACGTAGCGTGCGTTGATATGTGAGCTCTCGTTAGCTTGGTTTGTGAGGTACCTTAAAACCCGACAACAGCTCCGAGATAGAGCAGTCGCTAGCATAAGCAGCTCGCACCAAAGCTATCCACATTCAATACGCGGCTGTGGCAAAGGGTTGATCAATGCTATTATAAAATACCCGTTATAAAAGAAAAAAGGGTTGATTAACTGTGGGATATTCAAACTATAAGGTACGTATAAGGTGACACACGTTTGTAAGAGCGTCTTTTCACGATGTATTGAAAACACATTTTGCCTTTTGTGACTACAAGACTTGTGCATCATAGCCATATATGGCGGCAGGGGGGTAGGGGGGTAAACCCCCCTGAGGTCCGGACCCCCCTGAGGCAAAAGCCAGGGGGGGGGGTTACCCCCCTGGGTTGGGGTGCGCAGCACCCCCCATCGTAGGGGGCTTGGCAGCTCCTCGACGAGTGTTTAAGTAGCACCTTAGTGCATAACCTTGTGCAAATTGCGCCTGCTTGTTGCTAAAGGTGCATGCGCGGCCGTAAATTTATGGAAAGCTTTTTTGTTCACGACGCCATTCCCTGAAGTAAAAGTTAATCGAATTATGCTTATTTATATACTAACACTAACTAGATATTTAGACATTGAATGTCTGCTATGGTCCACAGTGTCCATGCAAAATAATGCCATGTCTGCTTCAAATATGAAGAACTTCTTAAAGGCAAATGTGTATGGTTTTGTTTGGCGAATTTGTTGTAAACAGAAACTGCCAGCTGCCGGTAAACAGAAACTTTACATTTTACACCATTCTCAGAATTATAAATGCTCAGAATGCAATCTACACTTCTCAGAATCAGAAACCCCGAAGAGGGGGGGGTGCGGACCCCAAAACCCCCCGCCTCGATCAGTTTTGGGGCCGGACCCTAGTGCAGCATCTGAACTCATAGGCGAACAATATTGCTGCTAAGACCAAAAAAAAGGTCCTCACGACCAACCCCCCCTAGGAAAATTTGGCCGGCCAGGGGGGGGTTACAGCTGGACCCTGAGCGCCGAAATTTGGACGCGGTTTACAAATAGCGTCACAGTACAGATGTCGAAAATCCGTCGGCTTTAAGGTGGGTTGATTGACGCGAAAGGATAATTGTGTGAAATTTTTAAATTCAGCATTTTTCCGAATTTCGCTAATATTGGATAATTTTTTCCTCATTTGCCCTATTTTTTGGCAATTTTATCCCAGTTTTACCAATTTTCACCCTATTTTTGGCTATCTTATTAACATTTTCCGGGGCCTTCAAACGGACTAACATGCGAACACAGTTAACACGGCCTTTGACAATGTATACCGTTGATATCTGATAAATTTGAGTTTCTATTGTTCATTATTCGTTTCAGGAATAGGGTTGGGTAAACAATGAAAAATTGTTCTCAACATGAAACACGACATCAACTATTCCTGTATCACCCGAGATCATCGCGAAAATCATTACGCTATAAACGGTTGTGTGAAGCACATAGCGTCGTGTCGAAGAATAGTTAGCAGGATTGCAAGCAAATCGCATTATGCGTCAAATTGATTGTCGATCAATAGAGACAAAGCCAGTTTTAAAATCGTCAAAGACCAAATTGCTGTTGAACGCCAAAATACATGGTGCGTAAAATAAAGTTGTCTTTACCAAGAATAAGTTGTCAAAATATATCTTTGCATTTGAAAGTATTTCAGGGACTGCAGGCTTTACACCTGTAAGTAGGTGTCGAAGGCCCGTCGCCTTTCGGGCTACATTGTCGCAGATGAAGTTTCTCGGAGAGGACAGGCAATGGCATAACTTTTGAGGATCTCAATATTTTCGCCAATTTTGCTAAACTTTCTAAAATTTTCCAAAATTTTCTAATTTTCTAAAATGTTTTCGTCAATTTGTGATAACTTTTTCTTAATGTCTGCCATTTTGCAAGTTTTACTACAATTTTTGACTATTTGTGCAACAATTTTTCCGCCCGAGGCGGAGGAACAGCGCCGGGGAAAGGTGTAGCTTTGGCTTCAGAGAAACGTGATCCGACCTCAATACGTCAAATGACAGCTATTGTGTAACGATATATGCAAACTCACATATATAGCCAAGCCAGTGGTGCTTACCAAGTACTTAAAGAATACGCATAGCAAAGAAGGATATTTCAACCATGTCTGAGCAAGAATTCACACACATCCTTGAAATTGATATAACTCAGCACTTATCTAGTTATTTGCAGCGCCAATGCCGTACATGGCTCAGGTGCGGAAGGTAGTTGTGCTTAAAGATATACAGCAAAGCCAGCGGTGCTTAACTACATAAAGGATGCGTATGGCGAAGGAAGGATATTGTAGCCAGTTGTCTATTAGCAGGAATTCACATATATGCTCGAACTTAGTATAATTTAGCGCTCATCTAGGACGTGGCAACGCGATTACCACACATGGCCCAGCTACGAAGTCCCACAGGAAGATATCGGGTGCGATGAGGTGAGGTCGTCGCCAGGAAGTGGTCATGGTGTCGGCGGTGTAGGGGGATAGTCAGGGGGAAATAAATTCTTTAGATATTTTTAACTCATATGTTCAAATTTTTTTTGGACACTCACTTTACTCTATTTCCTGCTACCTTTTGCCAATTTTCCTCAATTTTCTCCAAGTTGGCCCAGTTTTTGCTCATGTTTGCCTATCTTTTAAGACAAAAAGCCTTAGGCGTGCAGTGGACCGAGATCGCGGAGATGCAGCGTCTTCGGACTACCACCGACGGGGATAGGAGATTCATGGGGACAATCTACCCTGTCTCTACGAGCATATATGGCTATTACATATGCTGCTGAGAAAAACGATGATCAGAGGAGACCATGTTGTAATTGTTGGGCATTCAATGTCATAATTAAAGATTATTTTACGATTCCGTGTATGGCAAGAAAATATCAAAAATTTATCTAGTTTGTGCGTGTAACCAGGTTCATATCACCCGAGAGGATGTTTCAAGAACTGCAATGACTATTCCATTTGAAATATCTTAAGAACACTTTGGTATCCGAAATGCGGCGTAGCCGTTTCAACAATTCATAAAAACCGTTATTGGCTGCTATACATGTTTAGTTTCGCTTATATCGGCAACATAGCAACAAAGAGCAATAAAAAGGACTGTTTTACGGTTCGCAGAACAACGTATTGAAGTCAGCTTGCAGAGCTGCGGCTTTGGTGTCCTTAGCTAATTGCGCAGCCACGGTTTTACCAAGGAAGGAACAAAGTCCCGCTAGACAAATCGTAAAGCAGTCTTTTGTTTTCCGACGTCGATCAACTAAACAAAAGCTCCAGAATTCAGCAGAATGAGCACCTTTTACACAGATTGGTATTTCGATTAGGTTTCCTAAAATTTTGTGTCCGTTCATAAAAGTTGCTCGAGCAAGAAACTTGAAACAGGGACGATTTTATAATGACGACGCAAATATGCTTAAAGCGATGGAAACTCTATCGAAAAAAGATTTCTCAAAAAAGCGTTGCTCTTTTGCAATATCCGTTACCCGGCGGCTCTTGGTGACCGATTCGATTGACGTTCTCGACGAATGAAACATGCAACGAAATTCAATGTTGGTTCGTTTCCGGTGTCAGTTGGCTATTGGTATGTACTAACGGTAGTCAACAGTTTTTACGATATGGTCTGAAGTATTTCTACTTAACGACATTTACAGCGAAAAATATTTCACAATCGTAATAGCTGGCAGGATAGGACGCTTTATTTTGCCCCAACGATATGTTAGCTCATGATTAACAATTTGGTTGTCGTCTTTTGCAAGTTGGTAAAATGTGGTCAGTTGCCGTCTTCAACGCATAACGGTATATTATCCCTCGGCTAACGCATTGGTTGCACGCGTTTACCGGCAGCAGTGGTAAGTTTTAAAGTGCTGCAGCGATGGTACTTCATGGACTCAAGCGCTACACACATTCTGCTCGAAATGTGAACAGCTAACTTGACAGTGGTTGTTTAACTGCACAGGGGTCTACGGTTCTACCGTTCGTTTACCGTGCCAATCGTCTTATAAGCCTCATAGTTCCGACATGGATTTACCTGCGTTTATACAATGTCTACGTTAAGCAATGTAGCAGCTGTCGGTAGCGCAGCGCAAGTTATAGGCAAAATCTGTACGAATCATTTCCTGGCAAATATTTATCTCGCATAAAGCAGTATTTCGTTCGTAACTACGTAATACGGGGATAAGTTTACCTTTCCTACGATGGGCAGCTTGAAGTTTCGAGGTGATTGACCCAACTAAAAAACCAAAAATGAAAAATAAAATACTATTTCTGTACATCGGATTATCGTACCACTGTTCTCATGAGGACTCTGGTAGTAGCAAACTAATGAAATAATTTGCTCGTGCAAATCAGTTATAGACAAATACTGTTTGAGAGGACTAGATGTCTCAGTATCATTTTGAAGATGTTTAGTCATTTTATTCTTGTTTTAAATGCTGTCGGTTCTTTGTGTCATATGTTACTTTGGCTTCATTTTTAACAAAACAATTTTTTATGAACCATTAGCATGCGATGTCACATCATATTTAACAATCTTTTACGCATCTACATATGCCGTTGTTTAAATATATAAACTCATATTAAGTTATGCTTATAATATAAATAGTTGGTTACTAGGGTTAAATACCATTAGCATGCGATGTCACATCATATTTAACAATCATTTACACATCTACATGCCGTTGTTTAAATATATAAACTCATATTAAGTTATGCTTATAATATAAATTGTTGGATACCAGGGTTTAAATACCATTAGCATGCGATGTCACATCATATTTAACAATCATTTACGCATCTACATGCCGTTGTTTAAATATATAAACTCATATTAAGTTATGCTTATAATATAAATAGTTGGTTACTAGGGTTTAAATACCATTAGCATGCGATGTCACATCATATTTAACAATCATTTACGCATCTACATGCCGTTGTTTAAATATATAAACTCATATTAAGTTATGCTTATAATATAAATAGTTGGTTACTAGGGTTTAAATACCATTAGCATGCGATGTCACATCATATTTAACAATCATTTACGCATCTACATGCCGTTGTTTAAATATATAAACTCATATTAAGTTATGCTTATAATATAAATAGTTGGATACCAGGGTTTGAATACCATTGCATGACAATTCGTATTATACAAATTGTCATGCAATGGTATTCAAACCCTCGTAACCAACTATTTTTTCACTGCTTTGTGCGTACTAAATGGCACTTGAAAACTGTGTATAATTTGAGGAATCGATTATGTCTAGTATAGAATTCTACGGGCTTTAGACCGTTACTGGCTGGTTATAATTAGGTAGATATATCCTAATATGGCACAATCACATTCCGTCAAGCATTTCAAACTAGCGCATGAGCAGCGGGCGAAATAATGTTTTACGTGGTCTAGGGTTTCCAACACGAGGGTTGCGAATACTGAAGTAAAAAGTACATCGAGCAAAACTTGTGGAACATTTTTATTATATTAATATTAGAAGTATACATATACACTAGTCGTAATCGCATGCAATATAAAATATTGATCCAAATCTATCCATTCACTTACAAGTTTTAATACCTAAATTTTGATGGATTTATTCACCATAAACGATTTTCTCCTTTTAATTCCGTGATAATCATACATGCTGACGTCACGAGGTCTTAATGGGTAGTAGCATGATCGGTGGTTGCGATGCGGGAGGGGGGGCGGTCCTCTCAGGGGGTTAGAGACTCTCGAGGATTGTCCTTTAGGAGAAGGGTGCTGAACTGAGTTGACGACCCTCCTCATCGTCGACGACCAATTTTACCTCATTTTGCCAAATTTTATCCGATTTTCACCGATTTGCGTTAAAATTTTGCACACGCCAACAGTGAAGGGGGCAGGTGACCCCTGAGAAAGTAGACCACGACCTAAGGGGAAAGGGTCCGTGGTATCAGGAGGAGCAGCCCCCCTGAACCCCTGCCTCGGTTTGTATGTCATAATAAACGAAATTTCATATAAATCGAGCCAATAATTTCAAAGTCATTAATAGTAACTGCAAAATTATTTACATTGATCTTTAGTTTTATTAAATTTCGTTTTAGTCCATATATGCTGACGCTCCGAGGTTCAGGTGGGTTGCTGGAGTCGCGGGGAGGGGGGTGGAAAGGTAGTCTCAGGTGAACAGAGGCACTCTGTGGGACGTATTCATCGGTGGGGGTATGGAGATGGTAAGAAGACGATCTCCCTTCCACCTCGCCGACGTCGCACTCTAATTTTTGCAAATGTCACCCCAAATATGCCGTACATTTTGTACATTTTACACTATTGTTGTAAACCGCGCACCTTTGTAACGCAAAAAGGGAGGGGGTGGCAAAGACGGTGCGGAGGCTCGGTAGTAGCGTGGTACCCTCAACTCGAGCTTAGGCATATTTGTTTTAGGCCCTTCTTTTCTAGCGAAGATTTTGTCATATTGGGGTGATACGAATGTAGCAAACATTCAGTCTAAAAAATATAGGTATATATCTAATAGTAATTCTGATAATTCATACTATAAATTGAGTTATCTTAGCCTAAATAACAAATAGCGTCTAAATCTGTACGTGTGGGCTCCAAATTGAGGATTTATGTCCAATAAATAGATTTCTGGCTCTCACCAATAAAATAATCTATATGTATAAATATACCTGAACTATATGCATATGTAACAGGCCGTCATTTTGGAAAATTTTAAGGGACAGCCAAAGTTGGGTAAATATGTGAAAATTTGAGCCTGTGGGATTCGAATTTGACGGAGGGCTGGATACCGGTAGATCGTGATGCTGTTATTAATTGGCGTATATTTTCTTGTCTATGTAAAATCAAATGTATTACCTTTGTAATGGTCTTTGACCATCACACTCTATTCGCCCAATGTGTGCGGGCTTGACTCGCACGATCAGAGAACACTAGTGAACTCAACTTACAGGTATCCGGTCGGTCCAATGATCATATGATCAATATATTGTGTGCGATAAATGTGCGAGCACTGGATGGGTCAGGGGCATGGGGAAGAATACTTTTATCATTCGTTTTTTTCTGTTTTCACGATTAGGTACCGAAAGGCCGATCTCGGAGCGCATACCTGATATTTAGAATGTATTAAATTGTTAAAATGTCATCGTATCTGATGCTTATAGGCGTGTCAGAAGCATCACAAATTTGGGTGAGGACATTTTGTAAAGATTTAGGTCTTTAAGAGACCGGTTCTGGTACGCATGCGTGAACGTGTCGTTTATCAATAGATGGCGATTATTGTACTTTACGATGAATAAAAGAGAGTGAAAATCTTTACGAAATTCGAAAGGAGTAATATTTTAGGTATGGTTGATTTAAATCCGGAATTGTGGGATTTATGTATAACTGCAGGAAATTCAAATTACTAGATTACTAATGAGGCTTACTAAGCCTTCCAATTCGCACGTTCGGAGCTACCCAACCCTTACATGTAAGTATTTAGCAACGCACATCTAGGAGTATAAACATTTTTTAAGCCCTAAACTACCACCAAAATACTAAAACTGCACGTTTGTTTAGTCTCTAACTCTCCATGGAGCGCCATACTATCCGTCTCACTGAAAACCGGGGCCACCAACACCCACAGGCTCGCTCAGTATCCTCTTAACCCGTTTAGGACACAGAATTTTCTTACAATTTTCACCTAAAAATGCATCTAAAAGGAAAACCTACTAAATATATATCAAAATTCAGATTTTATCCGGTAGGCGGCCAGCCAGGGCTAGGACATTATTCCGCCCCAGGCCGCCTACTGGTCTCTGTTAACATGAAATGAAATTAACAGAAATAGAAAATTTTCCTTATATAACTTAAGCGCCTAAAGCGCTGATATATTATTTTCCAAATAAAAACTTGCGCCTACAAGCCGGAGGTTCGGTCTGTTTACGTGTCTTCTTCGCACATTTTGACCACTGTACACACAATGCAACATTTTTGTATTGCGCCCCAATGAGTGCTGTCGGCTTAGGTGTTGTTGAATTTAAAGTTTCTAGTTACTCGTATTTTGGTTGTTTTATAAAAATATATTAATATATATTTTACTCCAAGTCTTGGAAGTTTCTCTTGGATGTTGGCGATGTTAGTGCATATTTGGACAAGACAGTAACTAGGGTAGACAGAGGGTATAAAAGTAGCGGTTTCGATTCAGCATCGAAGCCAATAGAGCTGTAAACCCGCTAATTCTTTGTTTTACTTTGGTGGTTGTAGTGATCGCTTTTAGTGGGTACTTTTTACTAGTTTACTTGGTTTTTTATGATTTACCCAAGTGGGTCTCTCCTCATGCAGCGTGCATGAGAGCCTCACATGGTGGTTTGTCTTTGAACTGTTAATTGTAAGGGGCCGCCCTAACGGGTGCTGGAGCGTTAGATTAACGATCCGCGCGCCGTAAAAGTGCATGAGCCCGAAAAAATAAAATTTGCAAAGAAATTTAGCATCTTTCATGCCTGCATGGTTCCTTACCCGTTTTTCATAATATGATCCGCTCGGTCTGTAGCAGCTTTAAATTGTTTTAGTGTTGACATGTTTTACGGAAATTGACAAAACATGGGAAGACCATAGCGACACGGAATACACAGGTGATTTGCATAAGATAAGTCAATATGGAACCAGTTGTGACCACAGCCTGGGAGTTAGCTTAGTAGGAAACACCCGGCGGAGTCGAACCATCAAAAATTAGAGCTTCGCTCTTGTGAGAATTTCTTAGTAATCAGAATTACCACTCAAAGTTAATACGGGTGCTCTCAAGCCGTGCAGCTTCTGTAAAGATATCCGTTGATCTTTTATCAATATGCAAGATCCTCCGGGGAATCGGGCGAGTCCACCAGTGCACGAGGTTGTGGCGCAGCGAGGCGCTGCTGCTCCGAGTTTTTGGCGGCGCGCACGGGTTCTCGGACAGCTCTCCACGTCTCTCACTTTCCGCTCCCAGAAAAAAATTCGCCGAAGCAAAATTTAAACTACAATACTACACGGACTTTCAATGGCCACTCCGAATGGAGTATGACGTGTCCTGATCATCGTTCGTTATTTTCCACCCAACTTCCCATTAGCCTTCAACGGGAACGGCGTTTTGGTACTTAGTTTTTGGCAAACACACATATCCTAATTTTAAACCAGATCAAATGTGGAGCGGGATAGCAGTCTAGTGCGCGGATTTCGAGTTGTGCAAATGACTTCGGACCGGTGAGAGATGTTTAAGCGATTCTTGTCGACACAAGAAAACAAAAAAATGGAGATGGAGTCAACTGCGACCCGGGGAAGTTTCAACGATTTTAGAGTCATCGAGAACGCTTCCGAAAATGCGAGCTTCACCCTAGTGATATTTCGAAAGTAGCACACGTACCCCATATATAAAAAAACCTAGATTTGTGTTCTCAAGTCGTACAGCTACGGTAGGGAGCCGCATCCGAGTCTTGTTCGAAACCAAACACAGTGGGCAGGCAACGTTGGCCTAGATTCAGGGAACGCGAAATTAACCCGCAACCATTCGATCTAGCTCTTCGTCCAGTCTCGGTGCCAGTAAGTTTTCATATCAAAGGACTGGTAGGATAGGCCACAGGTCCACAAATCAATCGTAGGGCGTGCGCCACTGGTTCCATGCTCCACTAGTGCGCAATTACGGTTCACCATAGAATAAGACGAGAATTATGTATACGCTCAGATGTGCTGCATGGCATGCGGCTGGGAATATCGTCCTAGTTAGATGAGAAAAGGGGAGGGAAGGAACTCACGTGAACGCCAAAAAAGTCGGCCTTGCCGCTCTTGGATACTGTGTTCACATTATCATTACCGATCATGTACCCTGTTGTGCTTTAACAGTATTTCCATTGTTGTACTACGAATCGTATTTGTTACGTTTGGATTGAAATGAATATAATTATCGTGTCCGGTAACACAAATAAACCGCAAGAGAAACAAAAGATAATGGGAAT
>JASANE010028508.1:0-16281 GCA_030248225.1 Trileptium ribeirensis
ATTTCAAACCCAGAATAGTGTCTTTTTAAGTTTTCGAAAAGTTTTGGTTGACCAAAAACGTTTCGTATCAACCGCTTCTAGTAGAAGAAGTTAACGTCTCGCATCTGAGAAAGTGTAAATAGTTACAATTTTGTAATACACTTAAACTTTAAAAATTGTAGAATTGTAATTGTAAAACATTAGCATGGCTAACACGTAGAAGCTTAAGCATAGCAAATAAGTATACGTTGTATTTTTATTAAAGCTACTTTATTGCCGCTTTAGCTGTATTGCAATCTGCAGCCGTATTAATTATACACATATCACATAATGCGAAAATAATATGTGAAGGTTGTAGGTGTGACAAAACCATTCAAACACTAATTTGTTATTTAAGGGTATCCCTGTTATTAAACCCATGTTATTGTACAACGAATGACTTATGACTACGTTTCATAAAAAAAGAAATATACATTGCATTTCTTATTGCAGCATAATCAATTTATGGCACTCACTAATCGCCATGTAAATTAGTTCAGCAATTGTACATTCCAAATACGGTTCAAACGGACGTACATGCCATATTTCTTGTGTACCATGGTACCAAGTTGTTATGAATATCAAATTTTTGCCCTGAAATAATTTTAATTTAATCCATTGATGCATCGTTTACGTTATATACACCAGCGCTTCAGTTAACTACAACATGTCTGAACCTGATTTATTTAAATGCTATGGTCACACAATAGTAAAGATTATAATTTATGATTTCGCCTAATAGCCTAATTCATTAATTAGCACACGGTCTAATTTACCTATTTAAAAATGGTCAAAATTAATACGACGTTCAGAATCTGGCGCATGCTATTCAGCAAAATTATCATGCTAGTATTACGCATTACATGTGGCTATTTCTATCTGCTGGGAAACATTTACATAAAATATCTAATGATTCATCGCGCAACTATTATTATTTACATTATATTATTACTCTAAGCATGTGCATTGCTAACCGGGATCTCGTATACCCGTCGTCGCGTATCCCAAATGTCGGGTACTCAGGTAGCGCATCGGGTAGCCGTGTACAGCAACCCGGGTATTAGGTATTTTGAATGTTACCTAGGATTAATTTTGCGCCGTCTTACCGAAAATAATTGTCTTCCTAATGCGGCGTTCACGTTATTATGTCTTCGCTGTTTGGAACTTTTGTCCCCCTGTAGTCGCGACCCTACCGTGTAGACAGTCAGGGTGAAACCCATACTGTAAATCAATTGCCGGTGGTGTACCACACACCCCTAGCTACTAGATTTTTCTTTTCACCCTTAGCTACCAATTTGGTGCGAATTTACTATAACGGATGCCGTCTGTAGCTAATGCGGTTTATTAGTCAACTGTCCTGTATAGTTTTTATTAAATTTACGATATTTGTATCTAGCCCATGTGGACATTGCTCAAATAAATTCCGAACACTGTTAATAAAACTGCCAGATATACGGTGTGCCTGACACTGTCGAGGACTGGTAATACTCGTAATTAGCTACTTTTGAAAAATTTATTAAAAACATGGGCTGTCTTAGACACCCCGTTGTCAATAGTGTGCCTGACACTGTGTGGTGTACATAGGTTCAAAACATTGGGCACATTATAACGTGAACGTCGCATAACTTAAGAAATATAGTTAACTTAAAGCAAGATAAGCGAAGTAGAAGTACTCAGCATACTGACATATATTTCCAACACATATAATTTACGGTAGGTCCATGTTCGTATTCTGAACGCTTGGTTTTGATTTAAACACAAGGCTTCTCCTAACAAGTAGAAGAACGATTTTCATTATTAAACGAGAACGCAATAACAAAATTAGCAATTAGCTACAGCAGTTTATGTTCAGGAACATGGAGGGAATCTGAGCAAATAGGAAACAAAAAACTAACGAAATCATGCCCAGTCTTTGCAAAGCAGCACAACATTTGTATTATATCTAACCTAAAAATGTTAAGTCCAATCCCTAATAGTGGCATTGGCTAGATATGAGAACGATCAAGAATTTTTCAGAATGTGCTGGGCTCTTGTCGACTTAAATTTTATCTGGCTGAGCTCTGTTCGGGCCAATTTATTGGTAAGTCAGTTGGTTTGGCTCGATATTTCTTGCTTTCTGCTCGGCTCGGCTTTTCTCGTTACCAGTTTGTCTCAGCTCGGCTTAGCTTTAACAGCTCGACAATGAAAACTGAATGTGGCTTCAAAGTTGGATTTACAAATGGATACACAACCTAACATATGTGACAACCTATGTTAGCGCTTTGAGGTAATTAACTTTTGCAACAAATTATGCAACTGTTGTAAAATACATTACGTTGAAGGGAACATAATCCTACAAAACAGTGGGAAAAAATGAGGCAGACAGAAAATTCTACGACTCGACGGCAAAGTCAAATATCACATATAAAGACATGTGCAGGACGACCCTCCTAGAAAGGATGGGTCAGGCCGAAAACGCCCTTGTCATCTAACGCTGATTTATATTAGAGTGCAGGGAAACGTCATACTCTTACCTAATGCACTCTTGGTGATATAGTATGCTCTTGAGATGATGACATTTATAGTATAAATCAAATTTTAGGTTTCTGCTTATCGTATTTACTTTTATTTCCTTGCACTTGGAAGAAGAATGTATTTTAACTTCCTTTAAGGTAACTTAAAATTAGGAATATTTTTACAGGATTTGGATGAGGATGAGTTTTAAAATCAAGATTATCTTTATTTTGCTCTTGAAGAGCAAAATATTGCATTTCCGGAAAGTGAACGAAAGTGTCCAATTTTCAATCCTGCTTTATAAACAAGTTACGTCATTATGAGGGAACTTGCGGTGGTATTATTACCCGAGAGATACTGCACATTTACATACAATTCAATAGCCTCTGCAAATAAATTACATTTAACATCATGGACAGATCATTTATGAAAAGCAAAAATAATGTTGATCTCTAGACGCTGCCTTCCGGAACACCTAGCGTCACTTTGTATGAAACCCTGTAGGTATGATTTATTTTTTCGCTAATCTTTCTATCAAGGAACACTGTTATCTACTGCCGTAGTGGACTAATAATTCCTGAACATTTGAACGCGGCGTGAAATGTGAAACTGTACCAAAGGCTTTTGCCTTCTCAGGATAACTAACAACAACAAAATCTCCGCATTCCAACAAGGCATTTGACCAGCTACATATTGATTCAAGTAAATGAATGGTTATGGATCATTTTAAGATAAATCCATGTAGATTTGGTTAGCCAGCGCAATAGCGATGCATTCTAGCATTTTACTGCAATTTGATATCAAAAATATTGACTTCTTGTTTAGGAGTTCAGACGAATCACCGTTTTTATACGCATGAATAGTATGGGCTTCCTGTTAAAGTTTGGGGAGCGTCCAGATCACACGTGCGGTCCGACATTCCAGGAGGAGACTGTCCCAGGGGCAGGTGGCTCAAAATTCGGACACCCGCGGACAACGGGTTGGTGGAATGTGTGGCATCTTTGGCGCCGCGACGGGGTGGGGTTGCTCTGCCGTGTGTGCCTACGGGTTAGAGCGGTATGATGGTCGACGTGTCAGGAGAACGGCCCTCCCCCCGGGAGAAGTACGTCACCTCAGTTGAGGCGTGCGACCCAACCCCTATTAGCAAATATTGTTCAGTTACAAAGGAGTATTTAAAGATATGTACAAGCGGAAAGCACAATGAGTCAGATAGATGTATCAGAACATACTGCGCATACCCGTATAGGTAGTGCAAGTGAGTAGACACTAAACATTCCATAAATTGATGTACTATGTTTGGCAGAATGATTACGTATTTAGCTATGTTAGTTCTCATAACCCTCCGCCAAGACATGAAGAAGTTGCGTTTTATTATCCATTGATAAACCACCGTCCTATGTAGTAAGGCTTTGAGCATAGGCGGCTTTTAACGTATTTAAAAAAGATGGTTTCGGTCGTTATTTTGCTATAATTATATTTGCTGCCTCACGACCAATAGCTCTTGCACATATATGATAGTTGCTTACAGGGGTATGAGTTATCCTATAACAGTAAGAATCACTTAGCGATAATTAATTGTCAGCCCATCCGAAAGCTCCGCACCCCCTACTGGTCTACAAGTATGAGCAAAACTTTAATATATAAGAAAAAATTGGAAAAATTATGAAGGAAACCTGGGAAAAATAGGGGAAGTTTTTGGTTACCTTCTTGTCACATACCTTCCATGCATCCCCCGCCCTCTGGCTAGAATCGTTTACACATTAACCCCACGCGTTTGGATACCTGTGGCATATATATTGTATCATGTCGCTTATAAATTTCATAAATCGAAGTTGCTTCGCTTATTTTTCACTAGCCCTTCAATATATTTGAAACGTCCGCGGCCAAGTGATGCAAACGACTTCAATGTCACCGGCTCATTATTCTTTGCATTTGGTAAACATGCTAGTTCGAATTATGGGCATAGTCGATTTTGAGCTACCAAAGTGTTACAGAAGCACCACTGTTATTACTACACTGTTTGCTTATCGCACATGTCTATACTGATTGTTTTGCAGCGGTGAAACTTCGGCGGCGTAACGACCAATAAATCTATTTACGAAAATAATTATGTCAACGCACTCTCCGATGTTTTTGATTATAGCACATAAAGTGCTTGGGATTTGCTGCAATAAATAATATTCAGTAAAGTGTGTCAAAAGTCAGATAGTTAATGCTTTGTCTCGCTAAGGAGCGTTTGTATATAAATATATAAGTAAACTTACATTAATGCAGCCTGGTATCCCTAGTGAATTGCACCAGTACGAACCAATTCCGACCTTATTAATGCAGTGTAATTTTGTGGTATCCATCTGGAGAATACTTATTCAGTAAATCAGTAAACTGCGGGCGGCGTTTGCAAACAATTAGTGCAACGGAATTAAAAAATATTTGGGTCCGGTCTGTAGTTCAACGCCAGTGTCTAGCAATGCCTAGAATCCATTAATACTGACACAGTACCAAAGCCAACTTGCTTCCAGGAGAAGATTTCAATCAAGTAAAACAAATTCTCACTACACGCCGTCCTCTTGTCGATGGAAAATCCCAAACTTGTGAATGACCTGATCACAATTTGCTAACCTAATCTATATAGGTTTATAAAATTTCCAATGATGCGGTGTTCACATTAAGATGGTAACCGTCTCGTATCTTGACTCTGTATCATTATATGGCATTCACGTACTTCAATCACTGCAATCAATTCCATGAATTTATTGTGTACGTGTGCGACAGCTTCGTGTAATGGTCATTGTTCGACGGAAACCTAGTGCTCAGATGCATCGTACATCGTATCGCATTGCATGAACCATCCCATGTTTCAACAAATTTCGGTCTTAAGATATTGTTCCAACAACTTTTCTTTGCTTACACATAATTCGGCCACGTGTGTTATTGTTGGTCTTTGATATAACTAATACGATTTACAGTAAAGTTTTCTGTACAACAGTGTGTTAATATTGTAAAAAAAATAACCGAATAACCTACTATTTGAATACAGTTTTACCAGTCTATTTCTTTAATCACGACTTTATGAAGAGGCCATTTTTGGCAAACCTACGCTATAAAATTAGCTAAATATTTATAATGATGCATGGTAATTGAAGTCTAGCGACATTAAGTGCCCCGCAACTCTGAACTAAAATTAAACAAAATACTTGCCAGCTGAAGTAAGTCTCCCATAGACGAAATGGTCATCGTGTTATTCACGGACAGATTTGTTAGCATTGTAAAAAATACGTACACATTTGTAATCATAAAGATACACGTTTGTTTAATTGACCAGCTAAAACATAAGCGATAAAAATATTGTGACTAAAATTTAAACAAATGAGACCACGAAATTAAAACTAGCATTTGAAATAGTAAATTGTGCACATTACTTGGCATTGAAAGTGTATCATTTTAACACAATGTTAGTGCTATTTTAATACCTCCATCCGTACGATCACATTATATTCGATTTTATTCCATTTGTATGCTTATGGTACATAGAGTGTTCACGTTGCATCGGACCACATTCTGTAGCTCATGCACAATGTTATCCTATCAGGAACCCTAATGTCTACGAAAAAATACATATATACAACATACTCAGTGAGTAGTAGGATCAGCATTTAGTCGTATCGGGTCGAATCGGAATGGTCCACGGCCAGGAGACGTATTAATAAACATATAAGTCTACAAGACTGGGTCAATATATTTTCAGTAGGGAATCATGTCAATCAGCTTACGAACATCGTAGACTTAATACATATATGTGATCGATTGGGCTAGCCACGTTACTTGATTTTTATATAAAAGATACTCATATCCAGTTGTAAGAACTGAAACTAGTACGAAGTTGGTGGTATATGATTTCCATCTTATTTAATTAAATAATAGCGTAATCGATCTTTCCAGTCAAGTCTTTTTTAGCGGAGCTACCATGGGTCACGTACGACCTCTGCCATCAACATGAACAAAAAATATTCGCAAAAACACAATTGGAACATCATTATCGAAGGCGGCTTCAGCAGTGTGTTTAGATGCTTGCTGTAACGGTATCAATGAGATCACTTGAGAAAAGAGATTCCTCAGTTTAACATCTTCTTATGACTAATTATTTGCATTTCTGTACTCGTCGTACTTTATCCTAATTTTGCAAGGAAGTCCAAAAATATGCATCGCACCTGCATAGATACCTTATTCTTCAGCAGCCGTCACACCTTTCCGACTTTGTAGCTTTAACTTAATGGGTTTATTCCACAATGGTTAGAGTTTTATTGGCCAAATTCCTGACTCCAAAGTTCCTTCTAACTACCAAAGACTCTATACTAATCGTCTAGGTCGACGAATTTCCAACTACCGTTAGATTTTTTGGACTTTTAATGATAATTGAAAAAAGGAGAAACAAAAATAAAAACAAACAAAACCAGAAACAGAATCTTCATGCACAACTATGCAATACATTGCCGTTATACAAATCGCCACAATATTATCATGCAGAAACGAGCATACATTCGTTTGGAATGTCGGCGTCGCAAACATCAGCTGGCACATAGCCAAAAGTCTTGAAAGGCACAACTGGGTGACCATATCTTAGCGGTAAAATAGCATAATGATTTATGCTTCCTTTCTATAAAGCTGTGAATTTGGTACAAAAATTTGCTTATTCAATACACTAAGGCCCAACAATAGTTGGAATACCGGAAACGCAAAATGTCATGAAAACACATCTACCTCCTCAATCAACTCTACTTCCTTCAAGGACTATGTGGAGCATATCTGGGCTCTTAACGGAAGATATTTGAAGCACCTTGTGTGCGCTAAATAAACCCCAACGTTTGTTAAACTCGGAAGCGTTAACTGATAGATTGAACCAATAACACCCTAGCTACAGCAGTTTTGGACAACAAGGTGCCTCAGTCTGTGAAGCTAAGAACAAAATTATGTCTCACTCACTCTGAGCAGTTCAAATACGGCTGTTTTGCACAACGAACTAAAGCATTTGGTTAGGTTTTATAGCACTGTAGCATAATTTAGAACTACTGGGACTGGAAAATGCCACCATAACTTTGTGTAAGCACAAAATTTCGACAATGATTTAGCCATTTGTCAGATTGTGCATTATAGACTTTCGCTTCATTGAAGTTTCCTACTGTTGTTTTTATGGAATGCGTCACAAATCCAATTCGCTGGAGGCGCCCGCTAACCCGATGAAATTCACGTGTGGCAAATGCCTGATTTTGTCGAAACACATTTATAATGGCGAAACTACTAAGATTCACGTTGATTGAAGTTGTTGAAAACGAAATTATTAAGTTTAGTACTGTTCCATGTTCGAATTATAGTAAATTTTATATCATGCAAGTTGTTTGTAAGGAAGTAAAAAAACCAATTTAATCTATCACAAGAACGCTCGTGATCCTTGACACTGCTAGTAATCGCGATCTGAAGTTTGGCGTGTAGACCAGTGTCGAGACAGCTTTTTAAACCTAATTCTCGGGGTCCTTGCGGAGGGCGCAATTCGCTATCAAACTACAAAATTATGTAATATCAACGTTTGCCGGTTGTTTTTATCAATTACTTTCTTCTTACGCTACACGGATTTGTGACGCAACACTAATCTAATCCCGTAGCCTGCTGTCACCATACTTCTTGCAAGAAGACAAAAACTCGGGTTGAGGCAATTATAAGTCTCGAATACCGGCACACTGTTTGACAGACAGAATAGCTCGTTGCTAATTAATTTCTGGCATTTAGCGCCTTGACAAAAATGAAGAGAAATTTTTGGAAATGCAATGAACAAGCGTTAATTTCTTGCAAACTCACGCCGATTACAGTGTTATGCAACAATACATGCACTGACACCACCAGCACAGTTACCCCACTCTGTCAATTGACATTTCTACCATAAAGTGCTATAACTGATGCAGGAACACTTGCTTTTGAAAAATATACAAATAAATATCAGAAGTCGATCGCATTGCGCAAAAAAAGGTTTTCTAGTACATACTTTGTGACGAAGCATTTGTGAAAATAGCAGTTCTTTGTCTGCGAATGTCTACACAAATCCTATTTACCTCAAATTCCCATAGTATATACTCAACGAACTTTGTACTTAGTTCATCGAACTTATATCTTTTAAAGGAAAATGGCAATAACTGTGTTTCAGTGCAAAATCAATCCAATTAATGCTGTTAAATATTATATCTGAAATGTTTACAGTGGATGTAACCTTAAACTATGCATCATTAATATTTATATAAGCAATTAAAAGTTTCTATCGGACAATATAGTACTCATATCTCATTTTGTAAAGTATCCAATAAAAAACATAAATTAATTAGTCAGCATTTGTTATATAGGTAAGGTTCTCAAGATTCATACGTCCTTTTCACTTTACAACATCACAAAGCCCAATCGTGATGCAACGTACATATACTGAATTTTATTCAAGGCAAAATGCAAACAAATTTAACACCAGTTGTGTACACCAAGCAAATCTGGTTACAGCTGGTCAAAGATTCAACAAATTGCACTGTGTGAAAATACGGTTAAATCTATTTTTACTTGATCCAATATCCTTTACTTGCGTAAGACAAATATGTCAAAGCAGGCATAATAGTTGGGACAGATCTAGCTAAAATAAAAAAACTCTTATCTCAGTTAGAGGAGAAACAGGCATCTTAACGCAGATATGCACATGTCTCCGCAGGCTTTGATATGTTTGTATATTTCGAGGCAAATTTAACTTTCATTTCCTTTCCTCTAAAATGTATAATAGGCAAAAAATCATATACATAAATAGAAATATTTATAGCATTTTAATATTGAATGACCATATATTTAGAAATAGCATTTTTATCGAGATAGTGGAGTACGTAAAATGTTCGGATAAATATGGGCAAAGTACACCAAGTCCTACGTCCAAATATATTAATGGACACCAGCAGTTGGGCTTGCAAAATGTCCTAATAACCATATATGCTATGAATTGAAACATAAGAATATTATGTGCAGTCGGAAAAAAGACAAAACACACCAACAGTATACTATTTACATTGAGTAACTATATTAACACAGGTCTAAGTTAACTCATATTGGTAGGTTTGTACAGCTATGCATTGTGTATCAGAAACATGTGTAATATAATGGTAAATAATAGAATAGAAAAGAATATTCTTATGCGCGAGTAAATTTAACTTACGCCCAACGAGTGACTATCTTATTTTGTTTTTTTAGAAAAAAATGCGTTATCGAACTCTATCTTCTGAAGCAAAAATTGGACATTTTCTGTTCGCGAAAACTCAAATTGTTTATGAACGAAAATTTATCGCTATTGAATCGAAAAAGGTTATGTTCGCGACCGATCACTCACAAGGTACAGTGACTTTTTTTACTCTTTCACATTTACATCGAATTTATTCACGAACAGAGACAAATTCCATCTGAAAACTTATAATCGTTATAGAATTATGATTGGCCGATTGCAAATCACCACTTCTAGGCTAGCAGTGAATCGAATCGCTTTTATTGCTTGCTCCGCAACAATGGACATGGATTCGACATCGTGTTTTACAAAATAGGATTGTAAGTGGGCGCAGGTTAAGTTTAGCCGCGCATTATAGAAAAAAATCATGGAAAAGGTAGTGCCGTCTTTTATTAAATGCATATTTTATGCATTATGCATGTTCAATCAAATATCTTATACAACACTATCCTGTTGGATTGTGTGTAAAAATAGTCGCTCTGCAATCAACTGTGTCAGATGGTTAGCTATGTAAAACTTGGCTTAACCACAGCTACGTAACTACAGCTTACATAACAAATATACGTCAAAACTCTGCGCGCACTAGCATCTGTAATGTTGTCCATAGGTATTCGAATTTTGTGAACAGCACGTAATACCGTTAACAACTTTTTGTTAGCGTAGTACAAGTGGTTTATAGCCTAAGTCCGCTTGATCGCTGTAACCTGGGTATGGTTATTTCTGTACAATTTGTACGGAGATGCTAAAATGTCCAATTTACTAGGACTGGCATTGATCAAAGATTATCAACGGCTTGAGACATAATAACCAGGACACCCGAGCTTCTATTATTATCAAGATTTGTCTCCTATTTTTCTGGGAGCACCGTTTGTAACACTGTCGTAATGCTCTGAGAAATAAATAGCGCATCGCCGCTTAGCGCGACATAAAAATCTCAACCGTGTATGACGATTACAAATTTATGTGCTATTAGTTTAAAATATATTACTGAATATTACGCTCATTCAACAAAAGGCTCATCATGCTTTGAAATTATATTCTAAAAACCTAATGCATGCTGCAAACTGGCCGTTTCGATGTTTAATTTGCTTAATGATCTACATCAAACATCTAACTCTAATTAGTAGAAAGTTAATTTGTTGTGGAAATTAAATCATAAACTAAAAATATTGTTCGAATAATGAATCTTAGTAGATATATGGGTTATTTAAAACGATACGATATTTTGATATTAATAAACAAAAAATAATGCCAAACTTTTTCCCTTTGACAAAATAGTATTTGATCACCGTTACAAAAGCAAGACGTCAGCTGCACGTGAGTTTTTCACGTTATCATATTTAAAAGTATATTCGTACAATCTTGTTTGCAAACTGGTGACAGATAAACATGAGAACTTACCCATTGTTGCCTTTACCAAAAAGTGAAAACAATTGCAAAGGTTGTACAATAGCCGTTCTGATAATATCGTTGGAATGATCGAAAAAATCACCGAAACAGCTGGTTTGTCCTGTAAGCCTAGCGTGTGTACCGTCGAGTATATCTGAAAGGTTCTACGCTATTTGTATTAATATAAGACGTGGTAATTAGAATAGAGAATATATGCGAGATTCAAGTTTTATAATCCATTGCCACTGTTCCAATCTGCCATACAGCGTTAGCCCACTATACTAGATACAGTGTTGGGGAACGTTAATTGTCCGTGTGAAAATGTTAATCTGCATATAGCTATCGTATTTAACACCAAAGTCTCGAAAAACCGCAGATATTCTACATAGTCAGGGTTATAGTGGTAAGGTCATGGTAGTTATATATTGTTTGTTTGGCAGCTAGACATTTTTGAGGTTTAGAAAATCTTATTACGTCGCCAATTTTATTCAACATATTATGAGGCCCTTAAGTTAATTGCGCACAAAATGACTCTCACTTGTTCAACCGTCTCATAAGCTATATACCGTGTCCGCATACAGTCTTTCTAGTAACTCCGGACAACTAGAGGAGTCTTACGTGACTGTCAGGCTTTGTATGTCAGTCTGCGCAGACTATGGATTTTGTCCGATAGACTCTTCCATGACGGAAGAGGGAAATTGTTGGGAAGTTGTTGGGAAATTAATCATGATAGCTCATCAAATTTGACGTGAGTTTATATTAATAAAATACCGAATATAATATTATATATGTAAATAATAAAGTTTTCCTACTTTTTTAAAATAGTAATGATGTAGTTAATTACTAGAGATTAATAAATTCATTTTATATTGAAATATAAAAATATTGATTTTTTTTCTTGCGAGAGCAGAAACGTTGGTCTTTCAATAAAAACATATATTCATCTTTAATGATTAAGGATTTTTAAAACAAGTAACCATTAATTTTTGGAACAAGGTTCACCATGATAACTTCTACTATCAAATAAATTATGTTATTTACGTAATACATGTAATATATGTATGTTACATATGCTCTAAACATTTTTTATGAAAACGATGTAAGTCATGCATGGATTAGTCAAAGACATTTTCCACAGCACCGTATAAATTTTATTGATCTCTGCCAGCAAGATTAGAAATAATGAGTTTAAGATATATTAGAAAACCGCTAAGGAAACTTTGTCACTTTTAGAAAAATTCGTACAGAAACTGTGTCACATTTAGAAAAACTGCTACAGAACCTGTACCACTTTTAGAAAAACTGCTACAGAATATATGTCAATATTACAAAAACTGCAACAACTGTGTACTTTTAGAAAAACTGCTACATAAATTGAGCAGCTTTCATTACAATGACACATCTTGTGTAGCAGCTTTTTGAAATATTGCTAAATATGTAGCCATTTTCTTAAAATCTGCTACATAAATTTTGTGCTTACACTGGTTACGTTGGGGATGTTGATAACCCTGTGGGACGGTTCATTTGGGTAATAATACTAAATTCGGCACAAACAATTTGTGCCACTGTTTCAATTCAATTATGATTCTGGCCTACAATTGGTCTATAGGTTATCGAGGTCGCTTAATACGATGAAAGCAATTGTACTTAAGTGCTATGCATTTAATAAGTTTAGGCTTAGGGTCACATAATGTGAACATGGCGTTTAACTATTTTTCTTAAAACGTTTGAGTTATAAATACCGAAAAATTTTGCCTTTTTGATCATTGACAAAAGGGCAGGTCTAATCTGCGCTAAGAGGAGCAATGGCAATGACTTTTGAATTGTCCGCGTACTGTTGTCTTTCTGGAAATTTCTAAGGGCCTAAGAAACTTAAAGACCTCAAAAATAGTTACTGCAAAACTGTCGCATTCCTTCTGTTTACTTTGTTGTGGGCGTAACTAATATAGTTTTTTCATTTATATTCATATATTAATTACACATAAAATATGCGTATTGGCAGTATAAAAAATAGAGCGATCCCGTGTCAAATGAATAGTGGCCTGCGCAATTTTAGGGGAAATACCGAATAACTACCTCTCAATAATGATTAATGATCGTAACCTTATGCGCAAGTAAACTTAAAATGACCCCGGCAACCATCCTATTTTGTATTTTTGGATAAAACTTGTTACGGAACGCTTTTTGGCCAATTGAAATTCGGCGTAAAATTGTTCGCGAACACAGCGCTCGAGATTGAAATCTAACCATTTTGTGTTCGCGAAAATTGAAGTAAAATTATCCAAATGCTTGAGAACGAAAATTTGTCTATTTGATTGCGACGTCAATGTTGCATTAAATTTGTTCGTGAACACTGTATAATCCAAATTTAAATGACAATACATTAGGAAACAGAATTTCTGCAAACGGAAATCGCCAAAATTCTGTTCGAACATAAGGTCTAATTTCTGGCACATGAATTTGATTTTGCCAATTTTCAGTTAGCGTAAAACGGAATGAAATTATGCCTGTTTTCCGCTACTGGGGTTTGCGATTCGATATCGGTAATGACAGAATAAGATGGTTGGCGGGGTCACCTTAAGTTTACTCAAGCATTATTGAATAATAACCGGAGAAAGGTCTTGGTGGCACACGATTAAAGCCCTGACAAATTATTATTTAAAATAATGATTAATGAACCTGGTTAATTTCATAGTCACGTGATTAATGACCCGGGGAGGGGTTGGTCGCAGAAGATTAATTGCCCTCATACAATAAATACATACACATATATAACTCATACAATAAATACATACACATATATAATTTGTTAACCCCGCCCTATATTAAATGCATACAGTTGTATACGTTTACTCGTGTGATATAATAAATACATACATATATATATATATATATATTAACCCTTCAGTATAATAAGTGGTTAAAGATTAGATATGTTACCGCTCCTCACACACATTTTTTTCCAAAAAAAAGAGACTCATCACCTTGGAATGCGACGCTTCCAGCAGCAACTACTTGCGAAATTTCAACCAACCAGCACCATGTATTTCTAAATCTTGGCAACATGCCAAACTATATGTACATGAAAATGCTACAAAACGCTGAGCATTTCACATTTTCAACCAGCTTACAATAGCGTTTATTTCCGAAATGTTCTTTCTCTACACTCTCCAAGCCATTACGTGGATGGCTAAAGTGTTATCAAATTGTGCCTAGACGGCAAATGGTGGACCCTGCTGTTTTCTTCACTTACACCAGGGGACAGATAGGTGCTAAAATCAAGGAACGGTTATCGTTACGGGATGGTCCCAAGTGCGTTGGTGTAAAAGTTACATTCAAAAAGATATAGATCCGAACACCACAATCAGTGCAAATTTCTCTGGAAGGCTACAACGAATTGTTAATATTATTAACGTGAGTCTGCAAACATCAAAATTTTAAAGAATGCCAATGCATTTGTTCAGCGCAGCTCAGAATGGATAGTCAAGCAAGTGGATCATCTGGATCTTTATCTTGTTCAATACGTTGTGCTACGAGCGGCTACATATATGCCTCTTCCAAAATCAGTTAGAGCGAAGAAAGACGTTGTCAACATTTAAAACACTATCAACACGTATTTTATCTGGTCAATTCTAGCTACGCTTTATCATGAGATTTCTGGAAATCGAAATTACCGTCAAACATATTATGAACAATTTCAAAATAATCTTTGACAGTATCAAATTTCTAGTTTACCTCAGCGATATCAGCAATTTTGAAAAACTCAACAACGTTGGTGTCAGCGCAGCGCTAATCTTATGAAGAGGAGAACTAATCCCTCTTCGCATTCATGAAAGAGTATGTCAGCAAAAAGATCAATCCACTTCTCCATAAAGGATGTTTATTCCCGGATTTAAGATTTAGATAAATCGCTTTCGACGTAACGAGGTTAAAACAAAAAATACTAATGTCAGCGATGTCATATTCCTGAATATTCTCAAACTGAGCTTGATATATTCACTGAAATGTGTAAACACAATGAATATACTAAAATAACCTTCCCGAAATGCGATACAATAAAATTTCGAAATACCTATAAAATGTTGTGGGCCCCATATATAATTTACACAGATTTCCGAACTCTTCTTCTTCCCATCGAATTCTGTCATCGAGTCATATCTACATCCTACACAGAAGTTTTATCAACAACATCATGCGTGTGGAAATGGGCTAATTGACATTTATTAATGCTACGGTGACGATACTAAAGAGATGAGTAAACCGGTTGTATATCGAGGCAAGGACTATGTCAAAAAGTGTTTACTCAATGTTATTGAACCGGGCAATAAATATAAACAAAGTGTCCATGATGAAATTTAGTTAAAATGAGCAAAGGACAATTGGTTGAAACAACACTAACCAAGACTGCTTCATTTATGGAAAAACTCTTTTATACAATCGCGTCAGGGACCACTGTCATATATGTGGTCGATTTCGTGGTTCAGTCCACAATGACTGCAATATTATCTACAAAATCATATTGCCTGTCGCTATATTAATGTTCTTCAAGATATCATCGATAACTATAACCACACAGATAACCGTTGGTTTTGGTCTTCCACCCAGTAGATTTAACTACTGAAACTAAGGCTGATGTAATCAAAATACTATATCTTTTCTTGCACATAAAGACGTTTTGTATAACTATAAACTCAACGATGCAGTAAGAGTTACAAATGCCCAGTTTATCTTCAATAGGGCTACACTTTCGGCCCGCATACTCTTCAATAGGGGCTCACACCCAGGAGATACCTTTAATTTTTTAAAATGTTTAATCTTTTCAAGCAGTTTGAATTTGTTTCAAGAAAGGAAGGACTGAAGGTTCGTAGTGTTCCCTAACGTTTCGCTGATTCGGTATATTTTTCCTCAACCTTGGCCTATTTGTGCAAATTTTGCTGAACTTTACCCAATTTTTGGTAGATTTTATAATATTTGCGGTGCGTCTTCGCACTATATATCGGGGACACCTCATGTATTGCTTTGGAGGGGCGCCGCATCAAAAATGTCGCGGCGGTCCCTCAGAAATTTTTTGGTGGGGCCTTACCACCCTA